>QMIH01002884.1:50731-67479 GCA_003987875.1 Clarias batrachus
TTTGTCTCTCCCGGTCGATCGGGCCCGGACCGGTAAGTGTATCAAGGTGCAGCGGACACAACAAGTTAAACTCTTCTTCTCTTAGCTTAAAACTTAGCTCGGACACACTACTTCTTCATTTAAAACCTAACAATATTTTTTATTCAAAAATAAAGTTCTGTATCTGATTTTTATTCAATTTTATTTATTGTCATTGTGCAAAGTACATTTACAAAGACAATGAAATTCAGTTAGCATCTAGTTAGTGGATTATTTAAAATAATAGCAATGTGTTACAACTAACAATGTGTTACAGCTAACTAGCAGTAGGTGATGCCGTTATGGTATATTATAATATCCAGTATAACTGTGCAGCATTGTGCAGTGAATAATTTATTTATTCAAGATCAAAAGGTGTGCAAATTACTTTCATTAAACTTGCTTATAACTTACAGATAATATACATGCGTGTTTAAAGGTCCAGATCTGATTTTTATTCAAGATGAAAGATCAAATGCACAGCAGGATAGTCTGAGAGATGGCACTGTCTTATTTAAATCAGCTGCATAAACCTTGGCACAAAAATGTGTGATCGCTAAACTGAGACACTGACCGTTTCTTGTCATATTTGTATCRTGCTTGGATCATTCAGAAAGTTTCAATTATGGCCCTGCATCAAGTGCTGAAATGACTATAATCTAGTAATCAAGTGTAAGGATCTACTGTATCCAATGACAGAAACCTTTGTAAGTCGCTCTGGATAAGAGTGTCTGCCACATGCCTAAATGTAAATGTAAGAACTGTCCAGCATCTTATTAAAAACCTGTGGGCTGCACATTCAACTTCATGGAAGAGATCTTGTCAGAAAAAATATAATAAAYGGAGATCACTTAAACGCTTAGTAAAGGTGCATGGTAAAACCTGACAGTACAATCACAGATATGTTTAATAGTGAAAGTAAGAGCATTTCCACATGTGATGCGAACTCACAGGATTGGGACTAAACAGCTGTGTGTCCACAAGAAATCCACTTGTTAGTGAGACTCATCAGGAAAACAACACTTAAATTTGAGAGAGCAGAAAGATTGGACTTTGTAGCAATGGAAAAAGATCTAGTGGTCTGATGAGTCCAGATCGACCCTATTCCAGAGTGACGGGCTCATCAGAGTAAGAAGGGAAGTGTATGAAGTGATGCATCCATCATGCATAGGGGTTACTGTCCAACCTCTGGAGGCAGAGTTGCTTTGGTTGCTCAGGTCTAGACTCAGCAACATTATGTGGCAATAAAATAAAGTCGCTGATGATCTGAATTTACTGAATGACCGGGGTATCACATCTATGGAGTTTTTCTTTCCTGATGGGACAGACATATTTTAGGATTCAAATTGTGAAAGTTTGGTTCTGGGAGCATGAGGACCACACTATGCATTATTTAGCACCATAATCAAAGCAAAAGATGAACAATGAAATATTGGAGTGTACGACTTTTTGTTGAAGTGTATACGTATAGCTGCCTGTATTTTCTCAGGTTTTTAATGTCTGCAGGACCATGCCGCAAATTGTTTATGACTCAATGGTTAGCAGTGCCATCTTCTGTTCTGTAGTGTGTTGGGGAAGCAGAGTAAAGACAGCCGATGTCAACAGCCTCAACATATTAGGAAACTTATTAGGAAAGCTGGCTCTGTCACTGGAGTGGAACTGGAGTTTCTGGCGGAGATGTCTGAGAGGAGAATGCTGAAGAAACTTCTCAGGATTATAAATAACACGTCCCATCTGCTGCATGCCACACTGGTGTCCTACCGGAGCACATTCAGCCGTAGACCGAGAAACACCACAGAACGCCACAGGAGGTCTTTCCTTCCTGTGTCCATCAATCTTTATATCTCCTCCCTTTTCTGTATGGAGTAGAGCTAAAATAATGGTCACGGCCTAGAACCAATAGGTGCAATGTCAATTAACAATATAATGTGCAATATCATTTAACAATATCATGCCCAGTATCATTTAGCTCCATCATGTGCAACATCAATTAGCATCATGCGCAAAAACAGTTAAAAACATCATGTGCAATATCAATTAGCAATATCATATGCAATATTACACATCATTGCTGCTATGTAATATATTACATATAATAATATATTATATCTTATAAGAATCTGGTTTCTGCTACTCTATTGCCACCGGWTGCTCTACTTGGCTTGTTGTTGCATTCTTCTTTTTGTCTATCCTGTGTCTAGTTTGTGGATTTTTTATTTTCATTTAATTTATTTTGTTTTTATTTGTTACTTCATTGCATGTATATTTTTTACTCTCTTTGCTGTTGGAACAGTTCCTGCACAAGAATTTCATTTGGGATTAATAAGTTTGATCTTATCTTATCTTATTATTATGTTGCACATGATATTCTTGTCAAAATGTAAACTGTTTACTGCTGCTCTTCCCACTACCTCAATTCAAACTTCATCAAAAAAAAAAAAAAAAGTACTGTTATGTGTTGTGTCTGTCATGTACACATGTGTCTCTTTGTTTGCACATTTGCCCGTGCACTTTGTCTATTTTGTAATTTTTGTATAGAAATTTGATAGTTCTTTTAGGTTAACTTAAAAATGTAAAAATTTGTGTTGTAAATTTGTGTTCTTGCGTGTATGTAGCACCCTGGTCCTGGAGGAACGTTGTTTCGTTTCACTGTGTACTATGACCCCAAAGATAAAACCCTCTTCTCCCACTCTTCACACACTGATAGCAACACCGCAGGAGAAATGCCAACACAGGCTTCCAGTATCCGTAGTTTCAGGTGCTGCAAATCTCATATCTTCACACCATAGACAATTGCCTTCAGATGACCCCAAAGATAAAAGTCTAAGGGAGTCAGATCGGGAGACCTTGGGGGCCATTCAACTGGTCTGACACTAACCCACATTGGATAGATCCCTCCAAGACTGTTGGAACAAAAAAAGTGATGGTATGGTGTGGTATATGGGGTACAAAGTTAGTGGGGCCATTCTTCATCAATGGAAACCTCAAGGCCACTGGATATTTGAAATTGCTACATGATGATGTGTTTCCCTCTTTATGCACTGAAGCTGGCACTGAAGAGTTTTTCCAGCAAGATGGTGCACCACCACATTATRGGTGTCAGGTCCGAGCATTCCTAGATGAACAGTTTCTATGGTGTGAAGATACGAGATGTGCAGCACCTGAAACTACGGATACTGGAAGCCTGTGCTGGCATTTCTCCTGCGGTGTTGCTATCAGTGTGTGAAGAGTGGGAGAAGAGGGTAGCATTGACAATCCATCACAATGGGCAGCACATTGAACACATTTTATAAGTGGTCAGAAACTTGTAAATAACTCATGAAAGAATAAAGTTACGTTAAAACCAAGCACACTATTGTTTTTCTCGTGAAATTCCCAATAAGTTTGATGTGTCACATGACCCTCTTCCTATTGAAAAAACAAAAGTTGGATCCAAGATGGCCGACTTCCAAACGGCCACCATGGTCACCACCCATCTTGAAAAGTTTGCCCCCTCACATATCCTAAGTTGCCACAAACAGGACGTTAATATCACCAACCATTCCCATTTTATTAAGTTGTATCCATATAAATGGCCCACCCTGTATATGGTTGGAATGACAATAAAAGCCKACTTGACTTGACTTGATGTTCAGACAGTGAGAGGGACCATCCTTTAAACAATTAATTAATTTTTGAAGATTAATATAATTAATTTACTAAAAGGATCAGTGCGATATAAACACCTGTGTCGCTTGCCATGTTAGGATCTATTTGCTACACAAACTTTGTCCACTAGATGTCAGTGCAATGAACTCTTAAAAGAAGCTTCATGAAATACATGTTTTGGTGAAAATGTTGGCTGGGAAGCATCAACAATGAAATGCAGCTTCAATTAGCCATCAATACTCCACAATTCTGTACTAGCAATGTTTATTGCCAGGGACGATTGTCATGAAAAAACAAACGCCTGCCGTACATTGACGTTTACTGGTGTGCTAATCTGCCGCTTTGTTACATTATCGATTAATTCTTCTCCTCCTGGCCATGTTTCACATAACATCATTCAACAGAGTCTCCTACACAAGGCATGTCCAAATATTTCTTCGTTAGTTAAGATGAACAAATAGTCTTTTTCATATAAAATGACAATGGTGTTGAATGATACACACAAAATGGTGACAATGGTGTTGAATAATACACGCAATCATTCAACACCACTGGCATAATACAGGAACTACTGTACGCTGGGAGTTACTGCCACATCCCCCGTACAGTCCTGACTTCGCTCCAGGCCATTTCCACATGTATGGGCTACTAATGGAGTTCCTGGTAGGCCAGGGTTTCAGACATGAAGTAGGCAGGTAAAATCCGATTATGGCTCCAGTATACTGAAAAAACGTCCTACCTGGATGGTGTCTAGTGTCTACATGGTGCACTAGTGAAACACTGGGGTAAGCAGTGTAGCAGGGGATTATATCGAGTTTTTACTCTCATGACTGCTTTCTGTTATTCTGCACAATCAAAAGTCAAACAGGGAAAAAAAAAGTATTACTTGGTTGGTTCTCAATTTTTTTTTTTTATATGATTGGGAATTAATTAATTAATTAATGTGTATAGACATAATTGAATTAAAGTATGTTTCCAAATTCTAAAATGATCTAAAAGCATTTGGCTATTTATTTATTTATTTATTTATTTATTTATTTAAATCTATTTATTATGAATAACATGTTAATTGGCATTTACATTATTTATCCATTACATACATTTGTATAATTTAAATGTTTAAAAAGCATGTACAATGCAGCATGCAGTTTGTCAAACTGCATAAGATGTTGAAGTATAAAACCTAGATGCGAACTGAATAAAAAGCAGAAATTGTATTTGCACTTCTGCGTACTTGCTTTAGAGATTTGGTAAAATTCAGAGTTTCAGTTGACCTGGTTGTGTGTTAGGTTCCACTTATCGATGGAAAAACTACATTATGCTGGATGATTCATAGGCATTCTTTCTGCTAGATTGACTCACTCAGAGCTAATGAAAGTGGGATCTCAGCAGTCCCAACCAGGTGTCATTATTACATGCTGGAGTCTTGCGTGTACTCAGCCATAAACACGAGTGATGTATTAAAGCCACTTTGGACTGTGCTGGATCCAAAGTGCAGTGAGGTATTTCCAACTGGCAGCTTGAGCTATGCAATTCATCTGAAATTCATAAAATGACACCTGCGCGTGTCGCGCGGTCAAAATGAGCACGAGCATATTTGTCTTCCCACCGAGGCAGTTTCATTCCACCTAATCTTTCTCTGTTGGGATCAGTATATGACATTGTTGGACAGATATGCAGGTCTGGAATAAGTCAGAACAGATGCGCATGAGGTGGAAAAGCAGAATAACCTTGAAAACCTAAAAGAAAAAAAAACATTTTAAGTAGATATTAAATCATTTGGATGGTTACTGACTGATGGACATCTCCTCCTAACCCTTTGACCTTTACCCCTGACCCATTGATTGCTACTCCTGGCGTTCTACAGATACAAAAATCACATACAATTGATTTGAATGCAGTATATAATCAGTATAGCATTAGTATTTCATATTCTCTTTTATCTCACTCAAGGTTAATAAAAGAAATAATAATAATTAGCTTGTCAGGTTACCAAGAAACCTCTAAGTTTGACCTTCTCTGTCCTTCCTGTGGTGGAAAACCTAAAGTTATGGCTTTACTTCTGAGTGTTACAAAGGTGAAACTGGAAGTTCACTCTCACTCATTCATTCTCTATACCACTTATGCTTTATACGGTCACAGGATGTTATGAGTCTATCCCAGGGGGGATTCAGGGCACTAGGTGGGGTTCCCCCCCAGGTTGAGGTGTCAATTCATCACAGGACAACTTAGAAACACCAATTACCCTGGACCTGAGTAAACCCACCAAGTATCGGGAGAACATGCAAACTCCAAACACACACACCCTTTTTGTCTGTGCAGAATTGAACCCTTGACCCTGGAGGGGTGAAGCCACAGTGCTAACCCTCTACACCACCATGCTGCCTGGATACTGGAGCCTCCTTCTGTAAATGTCAAAGTAACAGAACAAATTTTCTTGTAATGCAATGAATTGTACCTTATCTGTACTGTATACCTGCTTGTGCATACTGTATCTGATTACATTTTTAAATGATTATAGAAATGATGATATTCAAGTTGGATGCTTTGGTTACCAAAACAGGAGCTGAAACATAATATAGCATACAATTCAAAATGTTTCTTGAAATCTGTCTATCTGATGTAACACTGATGAGAAGGATTCTGGACTTCTCAGGGATTTTCTTTTTACGAGTCAAAATCAAAGACTGGACTATTCTGAATTATATTCTGAACATCTGGCAGCATTATATACAGTCGTGGCCAAAAGTTTTGAGAATGGCACAAATATTAGTTTTCACAAAGTTTGCTGCTAAACTGCTTTTAGATCTTTGTTTCAGTTGTTTCTGTGATGTACTGAAATATAATTACAAGCACTTCATACGTTTCAAATGCTTTTATCGACAATTACATGTCATTTATGCAACGAGTCAGTATTTGCAGTGTTGCCCTTCTTTTTCAGGACCTCGGCAATTCGACTGGGCTGCTCTCAATCAACTTCTGAGCCAAATCCTGACTGATAGCAACCCATTCTTTCATAATCACTTCTTGGAGTTTGTCAGAATTAGTGGGTTTTTGTTTGTCCACCCACCTCTTGAGGATTGACCACAAGTTCTCAATGGGATTAAGATCTGGGGAGTTTCCAGGCCATGGACCCAAAATTTCAACGTTTTGGTCCCCGAGCTACTTAGTTATCACTTTTGCCTTATGGCACGGTGCTCCATCGTGCTGGAAAATGCATTGTTCTTCACCAAACTGTTGTTGGATTGTTGGAAGAAGTTGCTGTTGGAGGGTGTTTTGGTACCATTCTTTATTCATGGCTGTGTTTTTGGGCAAAATTGTGAGTGAGCCCACTCCCTTGGAAGAGAAGCAACCCCACACATGAATGGTCTCAGGATGCTTTACTGTTGGCCTGACACAGGACTGATGGTAGCGCTCACCTTTTCTTCTCCGGACAAGCCTTTTTCCAGATGCCTCACTATGCGTGCAGATGCGCTCACACCTGCCTGCTGCCATTCCTGAGCAGCTCTGCACTGGTGGCACTCCGATCCCGCAGCTGAATCCTCTTTAGGAGACGATCCTAAAGATGCTGAACTTTCTTGGACACCCTGAAGCCTTCTTAACAAGAATTGAACCTCTTTCCTTGAAGATCTTGATGATCCTATAAATTGTTGATTTAGGTGCAATCTTAGTAGCCACAATATCCTTGCCTGTGAAGCCATTTTTATGCAACACAATGATGGCTGCACGCGTTTCTTTGCAGGTCACCATGGTTAACAATGAAAGAACAATGATTTCAAGCATCACCCTCCTTTTAACATGTCAAGTCTGCCATTCTAACCCAATCAGCCTCACATAATGATCTCCAGCCTTGTGCTCTTCAACATTCTCAGCTGAGTTTACGATTACTGAAATGATTTCAGCAGGTCCTTTAATGGCACCAATGAAATGCAGTGGAAAGTTTTTTTCGGAATTAAGTTCATTTTCATTGTTGCCTTGTACCGCCAGGGTTCGGGTTCGATCCCCAGCTAGGCTCGATTCCCGTCTCTGTGTGCATGGAGTTTGCATGTTCTCCCCGTGCTTGGTGGGTTTCCTCCGGGTACTCCGGTTTCCTCCCACAGTCCAAAGACATGTAGGTTAGGCTAATTGGCGTTCCCAAATTGCCCGTAGTGTGTGAATGAGTGAGTGTATGTGTGTGTGCCCTGTGATGGATTGGCACCCTGTCCAGGGTGTACCCTGCCATGTGCCCTAAGTCTCCTGGGATAGGCTCCAGGCCCCCGTGACCCTGAATACAGGATTAAGGTGTATAGATGATGAGTGAGTGAGTGAAGTTAATTTTCATGGCAAAGAAGGACTATGCAATTCATCACTCTTCCTAACATTCTGGAATACATGTATATGCAAATTGCTATTATAAAAACCTATGCAGAAACTTTATAATATACATATACATAAATATTGAATTGAAACATATTCAATTAAATTGTACATGTATGGCATGTTTAACAATGGACATCATCACAAAGCAACGATATATATATATATATATATATATATATATATATATATATATATATATATATATCGTTATATATGTTTGAATGACATGACGATGATGTGTAAGTGTTGGTCTTTAAATACAGACTTGTTCAATTTTCATCTACTAAAGTTAATCCCTCTACATGTGAATTGATTCATGGTTGTAGTTGTAAATTCTAACAGAAGATGGCAGTGTTGATCCAACTAAAAAAAGAATTCATAAAAAGTTGTCTACATCATGTTGAGGTTCTGGATTGTGTTTATTCTACCAAGAGCTGACATACAAAGAGCAAAAAAGAAAGCAAGAAGAGTAAAAAGACTTTTCCTCTCTTATTTGACTCTGCCATTTGCTGGTCTGTTGGTCTATTAGATGGAATATGAAAAAGTGATTGTGTGTGTGTGTGTGTGTGTGTGTGTGTGTGTGTGTGTGTGTGTGTGTGTGTGTGTGTGTTTTACTGGCTCTTTCCTTTGGATGAACAGTTTGGATGGAGAATATGACTGAGCATAAAAGTTAACTACGCTTAGAATGACCTCATCTCATATTTCTATAACTGCTGCCATCGCCCTGTTAGTGAGCATGATTGACTACATCTCGTAGCTTTTCTGTGCCAACATAAAAAGGGTTTATTTGACAAAACCCACTGGATTGACGACACACTATGGAAGTAAAAACAGCTCTATGCAGTTTTTCTATGAGAAAGAGCATTGCAGCTTTTATCTGGGAGAAAATTGGTTTCGATGTTCAAGAACAACTCAGGAACCACTAAARCACAGGCCTGCCATGAACTAGAAGTGCGCTGAAACACCAGAGTCCATGTCCACAGTTAAAGCGAGGTTTACATCACCATGGACTTTAAGGTTGCCATCCAAGAAAGAAGCCCCTGCTGTGAAGAAATCCACACCTTTACGTAGCTGACCACATGGACAAAGCTTTTTGGAGGAAATCTTTGACCAGGTATGCATGTGTTTAGGGGATTAGATGTGAGGAATTCAACTCCAAGATCATCATAAGCATGGTGGTGGTAGCATCAAAGTGGATAGAATATGGACACATATCAAATTGGTTGAGGAGTGGATAACACAGACTAACTTTAAGATTTTGGATCCTCAACCCTATTGAAAATGTTTGGATGCACAGATGCACAAAAAAGAAATTAAATTGAACACTCCCTGTTCTGCCAAGGACATCCATCCATTTGATGTCTTTTAAAAGCATCTAATAAAGATGAAACTACAAAAGTTTACATGTGTAGCATCATGGGGGGCTGGAGAATATCCCAGGGAACTAGAGGCACAAGGTGCCAACCTTAGATGCCAATTCATTGCAGGGCACAAGCACACACACTCATACTACAGGACATTTGGAAATGCCAGTCAGCCTACAGCACACAGCATGTTTTTGGACTGTGGGAGGAAATCGGAGCACCATGAGAAAACTCACTAAGAATGGGAAGAACATACAAACTCTACACACACACACACACACACACACACACACACACACACACATGACTGGAGGTGAGATGCATGCCCCCCCAATCACTTGAAATCACTTTAAAGTTAAATCACTTTAAATCCAGTGCGTTGTTTTGATGACTAGGAAATGTTTAATTGAATGCTTTGAACGAGGACCAACTTTGCACTATAAAACATGGACAATACCACTGCTGCTGTCACACACCATCTCATTTCACACTCGTACTGCTGCTGTCACATACCTACACGCCATTTATTTCTCTCTAATACCTTTTTGATTGTGCATATTCCATATGATTTATAATTTGATCATTTTTACATTACACATTTAACACATTTCTATTTTATATTTTATTTTATTGTAACTGTATTTTTGTAGACTGTTTTTATTTGACATTCTTTTTCCAGTTAAATTTTCCTGTTCTTATCTACTTATTCATTTGTAGTTGTATAAGCATTTCACTGCATATTATACTGTGTATGGTTGTGTATGTGACAATTATAGGTTGAATTTGGCTTTGAACTTTTTATTATTATTATTATTATTCTTACTGCACGATAGTGTAGTGGTTAGGGTCCGGGTTCGATTCCTGGCCACAATCGATTCTTGTCTCTGTGTGCATGGAGTTTGCATGTTCTCCCCGTGCTTGGTGGGTTTTTTACGGGTACTCCAGTTTCCTCCCACAGTCCAAAGACCTACGGAGTTCCCCGTTTTGTGTGAATGTGTCCTGCGATTGATTGGCACCCTGTCCAGGGTGTACCACACCTCGTGCCCTAAGTCTCCTGGGATAGGCTCCAAGCCCCAAGCGACCCTGAATACAGGATAAAGCGGTATAGACGATGAGTGAGTGAGCATATCAATCTGATTGGTCAGGAGATCTCCCTGCAGCACTGACTCCAGTTCCATCTGCAAAATAAAAGCAATTTTATTAACTGCACTTAAATCATATTGATATATTGTAGTTTACTTTAAGAACATGTTTATGTAGCATTCGTTGGAAGGAGTCTCCAGGAAAAGGCTGGTACTTTCTGACACTGAAGATATCTGTTGAAGATATTCGTGTAATCTTTATGAGAGAGACGTCTAATCGGTAACAGGAACTGGTTCATTTCATGAATGAAGATACAGTTATAAACTACGAATGATACAACGCATGGCGTGTTATTCTGTCTTTTAAATTAAATTGCTAGGTAAGTAGTACAATAGGAAGAAACATTTCATTTCATGCTGTTACACCAAAAGCGACATGCATTTTAAACTTCAAGGAACTCACACGCGGTAATTTCAATTAGCAACTGTCTTCTCTAACATAGGAATTCCTGCCTGGTTGAGCCGACACTAAACGGCTGTCAAGAAACAAACAAGAATAGCCGATCCGGATTGAGTGTAATCCTTAACAACACACTTAAGCGTACTGAGTTGTAGCTTGAAATGTGTGCGCATTCCCTAGGACCCAAACGTCAAACGATACACTTAGCAACATTAAAATGTAAGACTTGTCTCCTGCATGAAAGAGCTCGTTGAGAAAGACAGATTAAGGTTTCATTAATTAAAGAAAGGAAGTTGATAAGTCGATGTGAGCATGAGAGGTGCCGCCTACTGCTTCTGGGGAAATGGGCGTGAGTAAGCGTTAATGGAACTGAGGACAAACTTGGAACGTGACGTTACTTGGTTTAGTTCATCCTTCATTACATCTAGCTAGATGTGTGTGTTCAATTTATTTATTAGGGTTATACAGAAATAACTGCACTCAATAGAATATTTGTGGCATGAAAATAATAATTCATTTTAGCCCAAACATTTAGCCCATRTCTCGTTTAAAGCTGTTGAGTCGCTTAGTTTAAGTTATAAATAGTTCTGTCAATTAATTATTTTTAGGTCACACACCCACATATACACACTTTAGTTAATTACAATCATAGTATAATTGATCATAATTAATTAAAATAATTTTTTAAAAAGCTTTTTAAATACTTTTATTTACTAGTACAGTGGAACCTTGGATTACGAGCATAATTGGTTTCGGAAGTGGGCTTGTGTTCTAAAACACTCGTATACCAAATCATCATTTCCCATAAGAAATAATGAAAACTCAACTTATTCGTTCCACAGCCCCCAAAAATAATTACAAAAAAAGAATTACTACAATCTATAAAATAAAAATAAAACAAATTAATATGCACTTTACCTTAAAAAAAGTAGAAATAAATCCTGACAGATAAGTATTTCCGTTGGTAAACCACATTACTCGCAATCCGAGGTTCCACTGTATTATAAAACATGCAATGTTGAAATAAAGAAATGCATGACAGACTGGTTAGAGGAAGCGAAAGTATGGGATGTGGAAACTCGCTGAAGGTGGGGCTCGAACCTGGATCCTCATATCGAAAAATTTATAACCCTCATTCAGCACAGACATCTTATTCACCATGTTAAATCCAGGAAACTGCGCTGCAATTATGGGAAACCATTAGGGTCCAACTTGGTCACATGATTAATTTGTGTTAAAAAAAATGTTATACTTAAAATGTTTTAGGTTAATCACTTGCATGTATATCATTTTCCCTAATTTAGTCGGATCTAATTCCCACCCGGAGCTCCCACATTAAAGCTAATACTACCAGTCAGGGAGGATCGAAGACTGTCATGTGTTTCCTCTGAACCATGTGATGCCAGCTGACTGCATCTTTTTGAACTGCTCGCTCATGCACTGTTGGGGGCGGTGTAACACACTTGGAGGACAGCGCTATCTGTTCCTTTCACTTGTGTTAGCTCACAGACACCCATAATTGCCTGTAGCTGAGAGAGCCACCCCGCTGAGAGTGCTCAGCCAATCAACTATCTCTAGGCCCTCGTCTGCGCGAGTCTACAGTATCACCCAGGAATCGAACTAGTGTTCTCCAGATGATAGGGCGAGCACTTTACTACTGCACCTCTCAGGGGATATCAATCACATGCTTTAAGGAGTTAATATTTGACTTCTGGATGGCAAAGGAGACATTACTTATTGGATGCCAGCGGCAGAACCCATTCAACACCTATCATGGATGCACTTTCAACAAGAAAACACACCTGATAATGTGATGTCATCTTAAACAACATTTTATTTCCTTTGTAACTGCTTCTAAGTCACTCTGAATTGACTTTGAACTTTCCATGTTGTGTTTCACAGCTAACTAGCTTTTAGCACAAGGCCAAATCCCAAATCCCGCTCTAACCCATGATCAAGGGCACTACTTGGTGTGTGGAACAAGCTAATCTACACCCTACCAGCGCCCTGGCTTTTTATTTTATGCTATTTGGGATTTAACTCCAGAACTGTTAATTATTTAGATACAGTACAATCCGAAAGCTTAAAATGTCAGCATTGGTTACATTTACGACACATAATTTTACGAAACATAAAGCATAGCATATTCCATCGCATCATCTCTTTTGCAACAGAAGCACTGAATGAGCTAATGCTATCACTTGCAAATGCCACCAAATCCAGAAAGAAGCACATATTTCTAAACCATCTGATGTAATCAAAATTCTGCAAATTAATATCCTTATTACCTTCTTCATCCATTGTCACACTCTTGTTTTTCTTGTGAATGCATGTACTGTACTGTACATGAAAAGACTTAGCAGAACAGATGTTAGCAGTTGCTAGGTTACTCCTTTATCTGTGTGACAAAGCATTAGATAATCCTGTAGATAATCAGGTAATATTTCTGTTATATGTCCGGTGCTGAAATACACCTCAAACGCAATTATCAATGAAAATACATAGTAGCCTAATGTCGGTTAATGGTGCTCCTGCCAAGCACTGTTCACTTGGATGAAAAGAAAATTTGCAACAATTTCTAGAAATTTCAGAACGGACCTGAAAATGGATCTTGACAGCTCTAGGCACAAGGAGGGCCGTGCACTTTGAATGGAACAGCAGCGCATCACAAAAAAATTCACACACTTATTCAAATCAATCATTTTTTTGCGTAACAGTTGCAGGCGGTCTGGGATCCAGGGTGTCCCTGTGTCTTGTGTCCTAAGGTTCCTAGGGTATAATCCAGACCATACTCTCAGGATACAGGGCAGAAGGCGGGGGACACCCTGAATGAGGTACCAACCCAGCACAGGCACAGGTGCCCACATGCACAATCATACACTATAGGAAATTTGGAAACACAATCAGCCTACAAGGTATGTTTTTGGATTGTGTGGGGAAACCGGAGTACCCAGAGGAAACCTACAATATGCACATACTGTAGTTCATCCTTGAGTGCTAACGACGTGCTTCTACATTTATTCACATTTAGTAGCAGTTTAGTGTAGCTGCTAACATGTTTTCGGAGAGCATCAACACATAATCGTAGGATCTAACAAGAGATCCTGGAGGTGTGATCCAAACAGGTGCTAATTATAATTTTTTTTAATGACGCTGTCACAGTTCCTCTATCTCTTACTTACCCTCCCACACACTGTCAGAAAAATCCACAAGCATGCTGATGCATTTCGTTGTCTCTATTTACATATATGTTGACAAAAATAATTGGGATTAGCATGATTTTATATATTTATTTTTATTATTTCATAGTAAGGTTCAAGTATAGATGTTATCACAATGCAGCTTTACTCACAGATAAATGAGCAAACCAGAAGAGACAAGAGTGAGGAGAAAAACAAACTCCCTGGGATGGCATGAGGACAAAACCTAGATAGGAACCAGACTCGGTTGGGACCCGTCATGTCCTGGGTGACACCGGATAGTGAAATAAAAATAATTACTCAGACTATATTAAGCCTAATGTAAATAAGGACAGGACAGTGTTTATGATTACCTCCAGCAGGTACAAGCCTACAATATCCAGGTGAGAATTTTCACTGTGACACTTGGACGTAAACTGTTTTTGGAAAGTATAAATCTTTGTGTTGTTCATGTAGGGCTGTCTGCAGTGGCAGAAAGTGAGTCATGAGTGCAGAAAGTCAGGCATCGGATGAATCAGACAATTGCATTGCTGTAAAAAAAAAAAAAAAAGGATAGCTGGGAGAAATATAAGACTTCTGTTGCTCTGAGAAATAGTGAACAGAATATCAGATTCATTCTTTTTTATGGATACTGAAGGTATAGMGCTCAGTCATCTTTCATTCAGTAAGCAGGTACAGAGTTTATTGGCTCCTCTTTCTGCTCCTCTGCAGTAAATACTTGCAATTATGTGTGTATTAGTAGTATTGGCGCTGATTATACTTTTACATGCTATGCATAGAATACAGAAAATATGTGAGTTAAAAAAACTACTTCTGAATTTTATGCAACATGGAAGTGACAAATCTTGCTTCCCTAAATATTTCAGTTGTCAACTTTAGCCATTTTGGAGCGAAGATTTTATATGTGAACAGTACAATAATAATTTAAAATGCAACTTATTCTTATTTCTTTATGAGTATTGATACTAAAATTGGTGTAAGGTTCTAGAAGCATATGACCTGTAAAACTGTTGCTTAATGGTTGTGTTTTTTGGTAATAGCCTAAAAAGCTAAAAATCTGTAGTGTCCGTAACCATGTCAAATTCATGCTGAAATTTCTTAACAATTTAGCATTTTAGAATAATACACAGGTTTACTTTTTCAGGTTTATGTCTTTTCATTTGAAATCTAAATTGGCCAGGTTTTTAATTCAAAAGTTACAGGCACTACATAAAAGGGCATGACATTGTATTTAGCAAATGTGTTTCTTTCGATGTGTTTCTTCAGATATAAATATAAATGTGTATGCGTATTTACAAAAAATTAAGCATGGATTGGGAGATAAAAATAAATAAATAAATAAAAAAAACTGTAAGTATTATTTAACATGGTGTTATCCTATCGAAAAAATTTACGTTTCACGTTTATTTAGCCGTAGTGTAGTGTTTATTATAGCTTTATATCCATGAAACATGTTGAGGGCATGTCATTTGTGTCTTCAGATATGTTTACTCAAACCGATGATCGATTATGGAACATTAACAACTTCCATCAGTAGTTACGAAGTTCTTAATAGAACTGTTTCTATGGTAACAACATGCATAACATAAAAATATGTTTGTCAGATGCACAATTAACAGATAAAAAAAACTGTGAATGTTTGTGTTGAAGCTTTCTCTGAGGACATGAGACTATGTACTTTTTAAAGAAATTTCAGTACAATAAAGTGTTCAGAATGACTTTAACAGGACAAGGTGCACTTTCACGTCTTTAAACTTCTATGGAGAGAAATCAATGAATGTCAGTAACAGTAACTGATGAGAAAGGGATAAAAACATATTCCATGGACCTTCCATGATACAACATGTAAATATAAGTTAATTACATATATAGTATATATTTTTTGACTGTTTTATCATTGCCTTTATATGATAAGATTCTGTCTGGGGTCAGGAGTAGCTCGGTGGTTAAGATGCTGGACTCCTGATCAGGAGGTAACCCAGTTCGAGCCACAACGTGAGGTCCTTCATCCCCTAGTTGCTCAGATCCAATCTGACATCACACTGGCAACACTGCCCTGGAAGTAACTGCCACTGAATCTGTGAATACAGTATATCTTTCTCCAGGGGTACGGAGTATGATGTGCCTTGGCGTATGTTGGCACCTGGATGGACCCTCTCCCTATCTTCAATCTTAGTGGTTTTGTGATACTCTTTTAAAGTGTTTGCACTCTGGATAGTTGTGCAAGTCCAAAAATGCATACCACTCAAAAAAGACACAACACATTATGTTAATATTGTGATGTCACAGAATATGAAAATTATAAATAACTTCAAATTGACCAAAGTCATGAACCCAATGGGATATTTTGTGGATTCCCATGAATCTGGAAGTGTTTAGCAAAACTCTTTTTTGAGTTTTTGAGGTAAAAGTGAGTACAGGCTGACTGTGTTGTTATGAAAGATTCATTATTGCCATGTTGATTCATAGTCTTGTTAGCTGAACTGTATGATGAAATCCTAGTCTGACCAGACGCCCAGTCATAACCACGGCAAATAGTTAAAACTGGTACCACCAGGAACTGTTGCATCATACTTGAGATATATTACAGTATATTCTGTAAGCATTTTCTCTCTCC
>QMIH01002884.1:75851-91048 GCA_003987875.1 Clarias batrachus
TGTGTGTGTGTGAGTGTGTGTGTGTGTTTGTGTGTGTGTGTGTGTGTGAAAGCCAACTATGTATGACAGACCCAGACAGAAGGAACGAGAACCATAAATCATTTAAACTGCACTGCTGGGCATAGTGTTTGCACCTGACACACACACACGCACACACACACTTTACAGTTTATGGGTGACACACTCAAGGCCTCATATCTGTAAAATGAAAATAGAAATTGAACGCATAATGTAGTGGTAAAGATCAAGGGAGGAAGGGTTGGGTCAGGTGTACATTTCTGTATCTATGATGATGGAAAGCGTGTTTCATCTAAAAATGTTTTACCCCTGAGAAGGAAATGGTATGTTTTTGTATATAGTTATATATAATATATACTCTGATTGAATAAAATTGTCATTAAAAAGACATAAAATAGTCAAGACTAGTATAGTAATTGAAATGTATACATTCTGTATTTGTATATTCACTGCATGATGGTGTAGCACTGTAGCCTTGCACCTCCAGCATTGAGGGTTCGAGTCCCACCTGTGTGTCTGTGTGCATGKAGTTTGCATGTTCTCCCCGTAACTTTGTGGGATTCCTCTGGGTACTGCTGTTTCTCAGACACTCCAAAGACTGCTTGGAAATTGGTGTTTCCAAATTGTGTGAGAGTGTCCGTCGTTTGTGCCCTGCGACGGACTGGCATCCTGTCCAGGGTGTATCCTGCCTAGGGCCCCCGAGTCCCCTGGGATAGGCTCCTTTGACACATTTAACTAGCAGGCTAGCTAATCTTAGTTCCTATAATGATAGCTTAAARTTTGACACAGTGTAGGAATGTATGTTAAAATGAAGAGAATAAAAAAAATAAATAAAGTGTCTTGTGCCTTTTTTTGCGAGTTGAAAATTATAAAGAGGTCTCAGGTCATGTGATGTCAGTGCCAGGAAATGTAGGTTGGGCCTAATTAGCATATTAAAAGTACAGTCTGTACAAAACAATAAAAAAAAACAATAAAAATAAATAAACAAATAAAAACAATTTAAAAAATATATATTTTTTTCTTTTTTCTTTCTTTCTTATAGATAGATGTGCAATGCCAAGACAATAACAGTATCACTCGTCATTTTTATGAATACTCTTCTTGCTTATTGTGTACTTGTACAGTCTGAATCAATCTTATAAGGCATTGTGCCATGTGATGCTCACATACTGTAGCAAGCTGCACATTGTTCATATATATATGTTAAGATGTATATTCCCAGGGAATCTAATAACATTAGAGCTTCAYTATGTCTTACTAGATTCTATGCAGCCACACCAGCAAAAACATGCTTGTGTGGTTCTCTGCATTTTATTAGCATTCCTAATTATCTCCAGTTTAATTAAAAATGTTGCACTGGGCCCTGTGGTGCACTTATGTACATTATTTTGTTACTTGGGTAAATGTTAATGGAACATTTTCCTCTGAGTTCATATCACACACTGTGACTTATTCAGTGAAGAACTCTATAGAGATTAAAATTCCAGGCACATCAATGACTGTTGACTTAATTGCTCAAATCATTTTTCTCTGCTTAATATGCCCAGCTAAGATGTGCAAATATACWGACAGAGTGTCTGCCATAAAAGATAGACAAACATAGATGTAAAATGTATTGTTTAMAAAGAGCTTTGTTTTGATCAAAACCATGTGATGGTATTAGTCATCGAATTTAATTCTGTTCAAATGTGTATGTATAGTGCTTTTAACAATAGACAGAAATATAAAATAGCTTTTTTTTATGTGGTGCAATATATCAKGATACATTTGCAGCAATATTCCATCTTATCTTGGAGGTAAGCATGTTTCATTACMCCAYAGTCATTTTTGTATATGGACAAAAGTATTTGACCAAACCTGTTAATTATTGTTTCAATCAGGTTCCTTATCCCCAGTGAAGGGTAATCTTAATGCATCAGTATACCAAGACATCTTGGACAATSCTATGCTTTCAATTCTGTGGCAACAGTTTGGTGAAGGTCCTTTTCTATTCCAACATGACTGTGCCCCAGTGAACTATAAGGACTGCAAGGACTATAAAGACATGGTTTGATGAGTTCTGTGTGGACGAACTTGACCGGCCCTAACACAGAGCCCTGACTGACCTCAACGCCACTGAGCAGCTTTGGGATGAACTGGAACAGAAATTGCGATCCAGGCCTTATCGTCCAACATCAGTGCCTGACCTCATAAATGCACTACATAATACATCTCCATAGAAAYACCCCARAATTTTGTGGACAGCCTTCCAAGAAGAGCGGAAGCTGTTATAGCTGCAAAAGGGGGAACAACTCCATATTGATGTGTATGTATTTAGATACAATGTCATTGCAGGTTTGGCCAAATACTTTTGTCCATATAGTATATATATAATGTTTTGTAATGTTTGGCATTACAAAAAGCCTGGATAAAATGGGAGGGTTGTGTCAGGAAGGTCATCTGAATGGTCTGCTGTGGCGACTCCTTGTCTGGAACAGCCAATAGACCAACAACAACAACAACAACCGTATATTAACCTCAGCAGTTCATGCAAACAGTTCTGTAGCACTGATTTTATGCTATGATAAGTAGCACTTTCTCCAGGTACTGAGACAATAAAGGTAATTTTTTAATTACCAGGCCAGGCAATGCATATACATAATACATATAGATATATTGATGTACAGTACATATTTTCTCACACATTTCATACACATTTCCATAATTTTCTTCATTTTCATTCTGTAAAGCTGTTTTGCAACAATGACCATTGTTAAAAGTGTCCTATACATAAAACTGAATTGAACTGAACTGACAAGCCTCAGAGTTGACCAAAACTCATCTGTTAATTTCCTAACCTGAAATACCTGTCATATCATGCATTCGGTCATGCCTGAAAATCCCTCTGTTTTACTCCTGTATAGAGTTCAAAATGCAAACAAGCTACWGTCACTTCATGCCCCTTTGCAGAAGCATGGATAATGTAATAACAATGGCAAGCAAGCCAAGATACCACCATCCAAGCTACTATTCGGATTAAACAGATATTCATGCAAATTCCCTGGTCTGAGCTGACTAGCATGAAAATTTGTTCTGCTTCACCATGCAATACAAGCTACGATTATCCGCATCATCTCCACCGAGTTACTGAAGTTCAATAGGCTAACCTGATAAACAAGCAGTAAAATATATTTTAAATATGAGACATTGTAAATATGAGACATCCATTGGGTCTTGACTGCCTCAGAGGATGAAATAAAAAGAGATTTTTTTTTAGAAAGGGGACTTTTTGGAGACCTATGTCCAAAAATGATAAAACTTATGATCATTTTATCATAACATGTGACTTTTRAACCACTAGGTAACACAATAGGTGGAAGGACACAAGTCACTCACTCATCGTCTATAACGCTTTATCCTGTGTACAGGGTTGTAGATTTCCTGGAGCCTATCCACAGAGACGAGGCAGGGTGCCAATCCATTGCAGGGCACGCACTCTCTCATTTCAAATTCCAATTAGCCTAATCTGCATTTTTTTTGGACTGTGGAAGGAAACCAGAGTACCTGGTGGAAACTCACCAATCACGAGAAGAACATGCAAACACCATGCATACAGACCCGAAGCAGGAATTGAACCCAGATCCTGGARGAGCAACAAACCAGTGACAGGGCATGYAGATGAAATAGGATTTAAAAAAATACTTACAGTGTAAGTATATAGTGGTGCGGATTTCTACAAAAACTGTTGACATTTTGTAAGATTTTATTCCACAGACTGAACTGCATGTAGGAAAAGAGAATAAGTGCCAAAAGGAAAATGTCAGGATGCTTTCAGCTTTGCTGTGGATAACGGTGTTACACGACAAGGATGCATGCTTGCTTAAAAGCCCATTGTGAATGTATTATTAAAGTCTTGTTCACATCACATACACGTTGTAGAAATGTGGTCGGAATAAACAGCACCTAGCATTGTATTAACCATACAGTGCGCACGCAGTAGGAAGTCCCTTAAGTGGGGTAATATGGGGTGACCATTCCAAGTGAATTGCTGCTGTGTGCATAAATAYCCAGTTGGCATAGTGCTCGCAGTGGCAGAGTCAGTTTGAGAATTCATTTTTCTTTCTCACTGCAGAGTCTATTGACTGAGATTAAACACGATGGTGATAGTGGCGCCAGAGATAACAACTGCGTGGTGTGCTGAGTCTTAGTTATGTTTGTCAAATTATCCGTATTTCGAAGTAATTAGATGCARTTGTTTTAGCTCATGGATCCTAGCCAATGGTTCATTAGCTGTGCCTGAAATGAAACACTGCGTGTTACGAGTGGACTTTCTCAAACAAATGATTTCTATACTGCGCAGCAAATGCAATGAAAAAAAAAATGACAGTGAAATATACACAGGCTAACAAAGTTAATGYTTATTATTGAATGAATGGATAAAAGACAGAAATATAATTAGACTGTGGAACTAATACTCACGTAGCTGACAACCCTGAAGATTATAAGCATATACAGTAAGTTTTCATTACACAATCCTTAGTAAATTAGGTGGCAATTTAAAAAGTACACAAACTTCATTACTGCACTGTACTCATGTATCTGTACTTTACTTAAGTACTTTCCATATATATATATAATGTTTCTTTTTACTTCTACTCACTACATTTTTCGCAAAAATATTGTACTTATACTGCATTTTAAATACAGACTTGTTACCTTTCAACTCAGGATCATACAATACATGCATTAATTTTCTAATCTAACCATAAGCAATTATGCTCTCACTCACACCATACCAAAAACTAAGCAACATCTCATGGGACAGAAACCATTCCACCAATCATAGTTTAAGAGAAATTACTTGCAGGTGTGTAAAGCGTAGATTGGTCAGTGCACTAAAGTTATTGTCGTGACCTGAGCATCACATCCAACCCATTGGGTCTCTGCGCTGCGGATTCTTCTGGTTCTTTTTTCAAGCGCCTTGAATGGGTGCAGCTGACAAGGTAAGATGGAAGTCATCTATCGAACTAGTTAAAATGTTGTGCAAAAGAGTTGTAACCTCTTACATATTTCTTTTTGTTTTTTCATATTTTTTTTTGCAGCTGCCTTTGTGAGAAATATAATTAAATATCTCTGGGGTGATTTCTTTTTTTTTTCATTTCAAAACATTAGTAGTTAATGAGCAATTTATTTTAAGCATCTGAAAAGCCACAGCTCATGTGAAATAAAACTACTGTCTAAGCAATGCAGAATTGCTAGTTGCATCATTGTAAAGTAGTTTCTTCTTTATCCATAAAACTTACCAGTGCTTACAAGTTGTTCAAAGTTCTAGCTGTAATGTCCTTTCACTAAAAACTTTCATTTTGATTAGCATACTTAAAGATACTTGTAGAACTGTGCACCAGTACATCGTCCCAATTTTTTTGACTAACATGAAATTATTACATCCGTTAAAGGTTTAAGGACACATTTGATCCTGGGCTTATATTTATGAATAATCTGACTGTTCATATACGTAGAGCTTCCTATCCACCCACTGTCTACTGCATATACTGTATCGTGAAACCAGGGTTCTGCAGTTTATTCTAGAAAACAAGGTAAGAGACACCATGGATGGAGACCATTCTCATCACAGAACTCAAGCACACACATTCATACATCCATCACATACTATGGGCAATTTGAAAACACCAATCAGCCCATGAATCTTTAGACACTTTGAACTGTGGTTGGAAACCGGGGTACACAGAGGAAATGTTACCTTCCTGCATTGTTCATGGCAACCAAACATCAAGCTAGAAAAATGCTATGAACCAATATGGACCAAATGCATGTATAGCTTTTAATTATAAACTCTCTATTTGAGAACAGGGGAGAGAGAGAGAGAGAACACTGCTGAAAGTGAGAAAGAAATAAAGGCCCAGCATATAGTACTTTTCATTTTAGATTTAAAAAAAGTTGCACAAAAATCATGTTGAAAATCATGTTCAAAAATCATTCAAATTAATGAATTAATGAATTCAAATTACCCAAAATATATTTAATATTTGAACTTACTATTTAATATTTAATATATAAATTATAATAACATATCATACTCATTGGGGCGAAACATCTGATCCTAGACTCTCACCTGCATGAAAGCACGTGATATGAAATTCAATGCACATGGCAAATACTGAACATTCATTATAGGGGCAAAAGTATTTGGCTAAACCTGCAATGACATTGTATCCAAATACATTTACTTCAATATGGAGTCGGTCTCTCTTTGGCAGCTCCACTCTTCTTGGAAGGCTGTATACAAGATTTGAATGTTTGTGTGTGAACTCATTCTGTAGAGTATTTATGAGATCAGACACTGATGTAGAAGGAGAACCTATAGCAACATTTTGTTGCACAGAATCAGCTTTTTCTGGTCTCTTGAGACTGAATTGAGCTGTCTCATTACAAGCTCATCTTTGTCTTTTCTATTTCTCCTAAACCCCACTTAGGATAAATAAAAAGGAATAACTGAGACACAACCTGAGACATACTTGAGCAACATTTGAGAAATCTGAGCTGTACATGAGAAACAGAACTGCATTTGAAGGAGAAGCAAATGAGCCATATGTAAGACCATAATGAGATGTATGAAACACAAATAAGAAATATTATAGCTTTATTGAACATATCAAAAATCCTCAATTAACAGCATACAGTGTAAGAAATTTACAATTCACACAATATAACAGACACCAGCAAAATCTGGCAAATCAAGACACTAAATTATATGAAATGTCACCTAACCTGACAAAGACATTAAGTGTAACACTGCTCAACTCAAAATATGATTTATACAGGAGTTACACAAAGACCACAGCATTGTGACAATCTTCCAATGAAAATAATTTTTCAAAAAGGAGATGAAAATATTTAAAGGAAAATTGGTTGCTTGCTGTACTGTTTGTAAGGGCTACAAGAACGGGCCAGGAAAAGTTCTTCTCTCTTAATGTCAAACCACGCTGGTTAACTTAGGGCATGTTTTTACTTAATGTAACCAGCTGACTGATTTTTACCCTTAAAAAAATAAATAAAAATAAAGTTACCTAGATATACGAATCCACATGCTAAACCACCCACATGTAGCATTTGAATTACTTTTGCAATTTAAGAACAAACGTGAGCTGTGTAATTTTCAGCTAAATATACCACAGTTTATTTTTTCTTACCACAGACTCAGTGGTTTTAACTTACATTTTGACTCCTTGTCAATAATAATTAATTCTAAATTCAACACGAAAAGTAAAACCCACCCTCACCATCCGCTTTGTCTTCTTGGTCTACTTTATTTTTTATTTGCGGCAGGCAAAGTAGGTGGTGCAATTTTGTAATTGACTCTAGTTGTTACCAATCTAGGGTAATATATATGTTCATTTCAGAGATCCAACCTATTAACCCTCCCCTCCCCTCCATCTACCCGTCTGTTAAGAGTAAGATAGTAAAAAGTTCTAAACACTCTTTAGTTTAGATGGCACTGTTTGTCAGAGAACCCTAGGCCTTAAACCCAAAGCATTTTTAGCCATTCTTTGCATTATGTTTTAATAAATATACTGTGTGTGAGTCAGGATTGTGCAATACAGAGTGAGACTTTTTCAGCACAATATTTTCTTCAATATAAAGAACTCAATTTTATTTTATTTTAACTAACTATACACACATGACTAAGCATTTTCTTTAAAGGATCATATCAGAGCATATTAGAAAACCCAAGTGGACAGTTTACAAGTACTGTATATTTTGTTTGGGAAACACTGCTTTGGGGAATCAAAAAATATGAGTTGCACACAAGACATATGAACTACCTATGAGATTTAGAGATAATGAGCCATATTTGAGACACATTTGAGAAGATTGAGAAAACAGGTGAAATCTCATTCAAGTCTCAAAGATGGCTCAGTTCTGCATATATGAGTTGCACAAAAGACAAATGTAAACTATCTCTGAGATTTAAAGGTAATGAGCCACATCTGAGACACCTTTGAGAAGATGCAGAAAACGGCTAATCTTATTCATCTTGGAGTTTCTTTACAAGCCTGGCCTTGCCATAGCAATTTCAATGTGGTTGAGGTCAGGGATCTGTGTTAGGGCCAGTCAAGTTCTTCCACACTGAACTCATCAAAACATGTCTTTATAGTCCTTGCTCTGTTTACTTGTCATGTTGGAATAGAAAAGGACTTTCCTCAAACTGTTGCCACAAAGTTGGAAGCATAGCATTGCTCAAGATGTGTTGGTATGCTGAAGCATTACGATTGCCCTTCACTGAGGATAAGGGGCCTGGCTGAAACACCTAAATCCAATAATTAACATGTTTGGATAAATATTTTTGCCCATTTAGCGTATTTTTAGTCTTTACCCTTCAGTGAACAGATTGGCCCAATTCTGATCATTTTAGCTGAAAAAGCAAAATAAGTCTATAGCCACTTTGCAACCTTCAGTTGATGCGAGTTAACAGCAGTGATAACAGTAATAATTTCCTGGTGCTTATAGAGAACTAATAGAGACATAGCAATAGAGGAAGTCTGATGTGAGAGATGATTCAGTGTTGTTTGTGCTTAGCGCTGTTTTTATGCTAATCCACTCTCTTAGTACAAAATTGGTGGAAGAATAAAAAGGAATTCTACCTACTGTATCATCTCTCTCCTGCCCCTGCCTATAAATCTTCCTCATCCAATTATGCTAAAGTCAAAGATTATATGTGGCCTAAAGTATATCATTCAAACTGAAGAAGTGATATAGTGACTCAGAGCCAGAGATTTCCTCAACTTGGCTTTGCTCTGCTTTGAAGGTTCCAGCTCTCTGTAATTAATGTGAGTTTGCTGTATAAAAGATGAATGTTGTTACAAATACAAATGTATTTATCTAGCAAATGTGGGTTGCTGTCATTTCCTTCTGCTAGGCTGAGATGGATGAGGATTAATAAGCAAATCAGCAAATTGTTCTCCTCAGCCCTGGGGTCAAAATAGCCTGCATCTTAGTGTCTTTGACTCTAGGCAAGTTCATGTTCAGTGACCACAAAGATGCAAARTAGGAATCACTCAATGCAAACCTCTGGCAAAAAAATTGGGATTACAACATTTAGATGATGTTCACACAGCATTTTCTACTTTGCAGCAAAGAAACAAATCACACATATGACAAGAAACAATGTTGTGTCTAGCTGAACATTTTGGCTTTTTGAAACATACCTTAATCAAAATAAAATAATTTTAATTAATGCTTTTTTCTAGGTTAAGTAGAGAAAAATTGTTCAGTTACTCAGTGTTGAGGAAAGGTGCAATGGAGGTTTAGGCACCTGGGACAGGAACCTTCCACTTCCACATTGCCACTGTAGGGTCCTTGGACAAGGCCCTTAACAATGCCGCATACAAAAAAGCTACTGCATGCAATCGCAGTGACAAARCCTGATTAGGAAATGGGAGGTCACGACAGGACGGCCATCCAATGTAAAACCAATTTGGGTAGCCCTAGGATAAAAGAGACAAAGCCCAAGTGAAGGAAGAAGACTTAATGTTGAGTGGAAAAAATATGGAGTCAAGTTATAATTTTTATTTCTGTAACTCATTTCCRTTATGTATCTACAGATCTTAGCGAGCTATTTGACTTGGCTAATTGATAGGACATACAGTATGGGCTCACCAATTAAAACAATGGAAAACATTATAAAACTCTGAGCGTGGGTTATGAATAATTGGGTGAAAATGATATTCAGTGGTGAATCAAAAATCTGCTTTGGCAATAGAGATAACAGGGATATTRTGTATGGTGCTGTTCTAATGAAACATATATAAAGATGACTGTTTTCTTCAGGCAATCCTAATTTCCTATCATATAAGATATGGAGTTGCATTTCAGGCAAAGGWCGAAGATGATGGCAGTCATTACACTGACAGTCAGTACAAAGGTCTATATTGAAATTTTGGACAAACTTCTCTAAATTCACTGAGAGTAAAAATATTTGGTGAAAAAAGAGATTTTTCTGTAGGACAATAAAAAGAGAGTTAAATTTTGCATCAGATCTCAATCTGGACTCATTTGTGTCCAGTTTCACGTTTTAAGTTTATTGTCATATTGTAAATATATGCTGTAAAAGCTGATCTATCAACTGCTATTCARGAAATTTGGAAGCAGCATGAAGAATAATAGTGTTTTCCAATAGTCTATGCATTAAAGAAAGGTTATGAAATAGCAAAATATGATTTCATWTTTTTTTTCTCTCAAAATTAASTGATTTCACATTTTTCTTTGTACTTGGTCTGGAGGAAATATGCCATTAACTAATATAATGTAATATGTTGGAGACATGTTTCATAAATACAGAAAGGTATTATACACTGATCAGGCATGACATTAATATCATCACTGGTTAATTGAATAACATTGATTATCAATTATATTACAGTGAACTGGTGACAGCAATATGTGTGCCCAAGGATTATTTATGCCTGTGTGACCAAAGCCTAGACCGCTCTGACCAATTCCACTGAAAAGCCAAAGCAGCACAAACTGCTAAAAAAAATCATCCAGAACACCTAGTGCACCACAGCCTGCCATGCACGGTGCCCAGGAGGCAAGGAACTGACTCAGCCTCCAAACTCCACAGATCTTATTCTGGTCAAGCACCAGACAAACCAGTATGATCCACTGAGGCCCCACCCTGCAACCCACCGAACCCAAAGTGTAGGCAGCCCCAGAAACCACAACCATTATTATATAAGCTTTTTTTTTTTTTTAAACTGATTGTTTCCTATGAAGTAAAATGGCTTTGTACCATCCACTAAATGTGCTGATTCCATTTTTWAAAAATCATAGTCAGGAAATTATGAGTGCCTCAAATAAAATTGCATCATCAATTATATTCCTCTTGACTGCATAATGTAACTGATTCAAAAACTTGGTTTATAGAATGCACTGGCATCAATACCCAGATGTTCATATTGCCATTCTCATGTCCTCCATGGTGGAAAATAACCATCTCTGAGCCTTTTTTTTCTGAGTGAAGGATTATGACGTTTTACATTTAACCTGCTGTGGCGCTTATCATATCTGTTCATAAATAATTGCCARAGCTCATTGTAACTACAGATTTTATATGCCTGTTATGCAACATTATTCTTCAGGCTTCAGTAGGAAGGTGACAGTTATTTTATTAACATTGTTTGATCCATGCCATTGCAGTTCCCCATGCCGCAAGCAGCCAATTTAACGAATAAACAGTCTAATCTACAGACAAACTGTCTCCGCTGTCTGTGTAGTATACTAACTCTAACTGAGTAGATACAATTTTGTGAACTGATAAGATGGCACATACTGGTAGGACCATTGTGTAGTGTCCGAAGCACCCTGCTCCCTTTATGTAATATAGAATCGGACTAAGAACACAATCCGATTACAAAGCTGTATATACCATCAGGTCTCTTTTTTTTTTTTTTGGTGCCAGTGCCACCATAGAATGAAACATGGCCTGTGAGCATCCCAGTAAGACATAATTATAAGGTGGCATTACAGTGTCAATGTCATATGATGCTAAACTGAAAAAAAAAAAAAAAAAAATCTCTAGGAAGACTAAAAGTTTAGCTCATCATCGTGCAAAGGTGAGAAACAAGAAAGTAATTATTCCCTGGCCCAAGAGTAAACACAACTTTATTTCTATTAAATACCAAGTAGCAATTCATACAATACATACAATGTAGCCGAATATGATTTTAGTGTAATATCATGTTATTAATTTTAGATAGCGTACTAGAAAAGCTCATTTGCATGGCCAAGAAGGATCCAAAACAAATAGGCGTAATGAAATGTTAAAGTGCCTTGCAAAAATATTCATAGATTGGGATTTTATGCYATAGACCAACAAAAACTGGCACATAATTGTGAAGTTGAAAGAATTATATATTTATTTATTTTTTCCAACTAAAAAATTATAAATGGTTTTTACAAAGAAAAATCTGAAAAGTGTGGCATGCATTTGTATTCAGCCCCACTGAGTCAATACTTTGTAGAACCACTTTTTGTTACAATTACAGATRCAAGTCTTTTGGGGTATGTCGCTACCTGCTTTGCACATCCTTGCACACACTTGCACAAGTCTTTTAAAGACTAGAACAGGTTTTCTTCTAAGATTGCCCTGTATTTGGCCCCATCCATCTTCCCATCAACTCAGACCAGCTTCCCTGTCCCTGCTGAAGAAAAGGCGCATTCAGGGAGATGTGCAGAGTTAATTTTACCTTTTGGCATTTAGGCCAAAATTTAAATTTTTGTCTCATCTAACCAGAGCACCTTCTCCCACATGTTTGCTCTGTCCTCCATAGGGCTTGTGGCAAACTGCAAAAGGGTCATATTTTGGCTTTCTTTCTTTTTTTTTTCTTGCCACTCTTCCATAAAAGCCAGGAGTGCATGACTAATATTTGTCCTCTGGGCAGATTCTCCCACCTGAGCTGTGGATCTCTGCAGCTTCTCCAGGGGGCCTCTTGGCTGTTTCTCAGATTCATGGTCTTCTTGCCCTGCTTGTCAGTTTAGGTGGACGGCCATGTTTTGGTAGGTTTGCAGTTGTGCCATACCCTTTCCACATCCTGATGATGGATTGATTTTCAAAGCTTGGGAAACAAAGCRCTGCTTTAAACGTCTCCACAACTTTATCCCTGAACTGTGTTCCTTGGGCTTCCTGATGAGGTTTGTTCACTAATGTTCTCTAACAAACCTCTGAGGGCTTCGTAGAACAGCTGTATTTTTACTGAGGTTAAGGTTAAGGGATTTCAAAGTAAAGAAGGCTGAATACAAATATACACCACACTAAAAAAAAAATATTTGTAAAAACGTTTTATAATTTTCCGTCCACTTCACAATTATGTGCCACTTTGTGTTTGTCTATGAAATAAAATCCTAATGGAATAGATTTACATTTTTGGCTGTAATGTGACAAAATGTGTTAAAGTTCAAGGGGTATAAATACTTTTTCAAGGTACTGTATGTCTTTTTCATGAATGTACTGTAGGTGTGCACCCCTCCTTACCATAAGGCTGTTTTCACATTAGGGCCCTAGGATTGTTTCAGAGAAATCTTGAYCCAAACGTCTAATTCAATTTAATCAGTGAGAACACAATTGCCCCACAGAAAGTGGAAGCAGGATGGTCTTGAGAATGATATGAAACCCAATCGTACCTGTGAACGGAATAAATTGCCTTCCCAGTAAATTTATGAGGTCTAACCTGGCCACACCATTGTTAAAGATCTGTCTGCATTTCCTGACCCTACTTTGAATACTGAACTCWTTCTCAACCCCATGGCTAGTGTCAGTGAATCCATCTGTGGCCTTCTGGCTCTATTCTTCTGTCACATCACATAAACAGCTTGCATAAAGTGGATGGTGATAGCATGGGGTCCTCTCATTTCCCATCTTCCCCTTTCATGCACCCTCTCATTGTTCCTTCTGCAGATGATTTATTCTCTCCATTAGCTGTAGCATCCTTAGGTATGGATTCCCAGATTGACAAATGCCCATTCCTGTTATGGTCATGAAACTAATCAGGAGTCTGCACTGTTTTTATTWACATGCTTCACAGATCAAAGATTTGGTCACTAATGAATCTAATTTTTAGCATGCAGCCTGTATACTGGAAATCAATTTCATGGTTACTGATATTTAGTGACAAATCAATAAGATTATAAATTGCCCAGTGTATTCACAGCACAACGTATTTACATTTAAAGATGGCAGAAAAGGGCAACAAGTTGGAAACAAGAACCATACAAGGAATTAGTRTCTGCAAAGCTTGGAGTTTGCAAAATGCCACTCAGCCACTGCAGCRTGTCAGCCACCATAGATATATAGACATAGATTGTCTATAGCTTCTCTTGCCTGGCGCTTTTTCTTGTTTCCTAATCGAATGGTTAGTTTTAGTCTTGAGCTTTTTTGTCTTGTTTTGTTTTTGATTATTCTTTCAAAATGAGTTAAATAGATTTTCACTAAACTTGCTTATGCACATGAAAAGAAATAAATAAGCTTGTGTACGTAATATTTTATTTCATTCTCAGTAACTCATTGCCAGACACGACCAATTGAAATTCACATTACTGAGTATCCCTATGTCCAAAAGCACTCCTTGTCGACAGGCCAGACAGGAAACTGCTTGGGGCCCCTGGCCAGTAGGGGGCCCCCAAGYGCYGGCACTTCCAAAAGGCATTATTTATAAGGTAATAGTAAAGAATTTTTTTTTCGGAAAAGGCCCTGCTAATTTTTGCCTAGGGCTGCCCATCACTCTAAAATCGCCTTTGTCTATGTCTAAATTTATGCGTGTCAAAAACTCTTGTATGTTATTAATATTTTTCTGAAGTCTGGATTTTCATAAATATGACAAATTAGTTATCCATAAATTTGATTGTATCCRCATAAATAAMCACGGGTMWTTGCAATCACTGTGTGTATAAAATTATCRAAAGTAACCTAGGTTAAAAATCAGAAAGGKTAATAAATAAWTAAATAATTAAATAAATAAATTTCCATTACAAGTTATAACAGGTTTGTGAATAAAATGTGGTAGAACTGAGTGGAACTCAATTCAAAACAATCCAAGTGGGAAAAAGTGTAATGGAGCCAGAAAATAGGGCAGGACACWAGGGAACATTCTGACAGGGGAGAACAAAACGTCTCGCTGAGCACTGGTCAGGAATGCATTCTAAAAGTGGCACTGTGCACTGACGAGACCTGACAAACTGWACAGCGTAAAAGGTACAAACAAAAAGATATGACAAGAGTCAATCTTAAGAGTTCTCGCGGAGGCGCCGCCGGCGCACTACAGAATCTTATCAAGCGTGCCTAAATTGACCCTGAAACCCATGTGTGCACAGGAGAAGCCATTAGATGCTCAGCTCTGTGCTGCTGAGGGTCAGAGAATCAGTGGCATCTTTATAGGCCCCACCCTGTGAACAAAGGACTGCAAGTGAGCACTTTGGTGGGAATAAGCAGAGGATGCTTAGAGCTAGAGCAGAGATGAAGACTTCATTTCAGCTGAATGGAACAATTAAGGATGTAGAAAGATGAACGGAAAAGGATTTACAAGAAGGTAGAATACAGTGTACTGTTTGTAGAGAAGCATATGCCCAGTTTGCCCAGACTATCCTAGGGGACAAAGTGGGAAACATCCTGAGGTGCCAATCCATTG
>QMIH01002885.1:28077-38972 GCA_003987875.1 Clarias batrachus
AATGAACAAATGAAGAAATCACAGACTGTAAGGGTTCACTCTTAGGGGGCACTGTGTGCCCGATATGTTTTTTTTTGTGTGTGTAATTTTGTTTGTAGACTCAGTTTCCCAGAATGCACCTCGGTCAGGTGGTGAGAGTGCACACCTGAACTATGGTAGCTCATTAAATCTGTTATAAATAGTTGTTTGTTCTGGGAAACTGGGTTCGAGCATTAGATATGTCAAGTGTGCATGTATTTGGTTTTGTATTTGGTTTTGTATTTGGTTTATGAATGTAACCTCTGTTTAAAGAAAGGCTCTAGTTATGTTTATGTTCATTGTGTCTGGATTCATGGAGCTGTTTGTATTAGCTTGCCTCTGGTCTTACTGTATGTATTGTAAGCACTGTTCTGTGTGTCTCCAGTGTTGGTTTGCCTCATGTGTAGTTCCTAGTATGTGTAGTTCAGTTACTAACCCGGTTAGTCACTACCCCTCGTAGGTTAGGTCAGCATCAATTTCTACTATAACCAGGTATAGTAGGATACTAATCCTATTAACTACTAACCCACTCAATCAGTAGTCTCTAGTCCAGGCATGGGCAAACTATGGCCCGGGGGCCACATGCGGCCCGTTAAACGTTTTGATTCGGCCCGCYAAACTTGAAAAAATTTWATAAATTAACCTTGTCAATGTTTTATTTCCCCTGTAATTCTGATGTTTCCTCACTAGATGCTTTAAAATAAAATGGTCATTTATTTGATTTTCARTGTTTAAAGATTCATTTCGAAGTCAGAGATTTTATTGTAAGGCTTTTCTTCATTTTCATTGGAAATTAAATCACATGTGTCATGTTTGCCTTGTCTCCCGAATAAGTGGATGCAGATGCAGGGGGTCATTTTCAACAGAAAGTTTATTTCAGGCTCTCGTAACACAAACGTAAAGAACTTAAACAAAAAAACAAAGAAGCTCCTGGCTGGAGCTGYGAGTGGGCACGTAGAGACACAAAGTGTTGAAGCTACTAAATGGCGCCGAGCCGGCGTACTAAATCAGCATGCACCATTGTGCGACAGAGCCGTGAACTTGACCTCGTTCAGGTCCGGAATGGCACCCTCCTCGGGTGCGCCTCGCTCGACAGCCACAGCTCAGTACTGAGTGGAAGAGATACGAGAGTATGCCCACAAATACACACGTAGAGAGCACTTGAGACATAAAAGGACGGTGAACAGACAGGGGCTTATGGGAGCGGCTGGCATATATAGCAGACATACAAGGGGGACACAGGTGAACTTCATGAAGTGCTAATTGTGCAATACATACATACGCAGACACAGCAGAGGGAGACAAAGAGGCAACTCAGTAATCCGGCGAGCCAGATCTTAACCACCGGGACCGGGATCTTAAAGTACTTTAAAATCTATCTGAATGTTACAGGAAGCCAGTGTAAGGACCTGAGGACTGGTGTGATGTGCTCAGATTTTCTGGTTCTAGTCAGAATTCTGGCAGCAGCGTTCTGGATGAGCTGCAGCTGTCTAATGATCTTCTTGTGAGGAGACCATTACAATAATCCACCCTGCTGGTGATAAAGGCATGGACAAGTCTCTCCAAGTCGTGATTGGAGACAAAGCGTTTAATTCTTGCATCTAATTCTGACATGGGAGAATCTGTTCACTATGTACAGTAGCTATTAGTCGTGCATTCAACCCACTCAATAAATCTAGCCTTTTCAATAAATCAGGACCTCAAACGTGCTCTTCTTCTTCCCACTCCTGTTCTCTTCTCCATCAAGAGGAGTGTCTGTATCCAATTCAAACCTTTCCATTTGCATCATATTTGATACACCAGGTTCTGAGGCCTCTATCCTATCAACATGATCAAATCTTTCTTTAAAAACCCAATGTATATGACCTGATACATGTATTCTGCCCCCTCGTGGATTATCATGCCACCGCAGGCATTGGAAGTTCTTGTTTTTTTACCTTTTCAAAATGGCTGAGGTCATGAAATGATGCACACCTGGCTGGCAGAAAAATCTTTTTAAATTTTTAAGAAGTAATGGTAGGAAAAAGATTTATATTATTATATTTTTTTAAATAAGCATTTGCTGTACTGAAACAAAGTATAATTACTTAATATTTTTCTTTTTATATTACAGGTAAATCATGTTAGAAATGTGTGTATTAAATTTGATACTGTGGTTATACAAGGTGCTTTATCCTTAAAGGTTTGTGTCACATTTTTGTAATATAATCTACATCATGTCTATCACAATACAAACATACACTATTTTGGTGATTTAATTCATCTAATTAATAACTGAAATGCCATCTTAATATATTTTTACAAAAACAGTTCTTATGAAAATATTAATTGCTATGCATTTTGTGTGTTAACAAAATCGTGTGTATTTTTAGATAGAGATTAGAGGAAGAAGAAAGAAAAAGAAAGTATATTGAAAACGTCATCAAGTTTATAATATATGGCAATTCAAGTGACATAGAGCAGCTAGGGGAAGATGAGGAGGAGGATGATACGGAGGAATGGACTCCCCAGGCCATGCATGATAGTTCAAATGGCAGTGATGAAGATGACAATCAGGATGAAAGTGTAGCCCAGACAAGTATACAAGTTGAGGTCCCAACAACAGCAACAATCAGAAATAAATCAGTGAAAGGCATTGCAAAAAGGAAAGCATATACATGGAGAAAAATAGAATATCAAGCTCCATCTGTTGATTTCATTGCATGTGTTGAGGAAGGCACAGAGGACAGATGTGACTGGACACCATACATGTATTTCAAACAGTTTATCACTGATGAATTGATTAAAGAAACTGCAGAACAAAGAAACCTGTGCAGTGTACAAAAACAGGGCAAGTCAATAAACACAACTGCCAAAGAGATAGAGCAGGTTCAAGGGATGTACATGCATATGGGGTTAGTACAGATGTCCTGTGTGAGAGCCTATTGGGATATGGAGACAAAGCTCCCTGCAGTTTGTGATGTGATGTCTCGAAATCGGCAAAATGTGAGGACGTGCTGTACAGAGTGGCTTTCTTTTTGACTTTGATTTTTGTCAAGGTGCAGAAAATTCAGACAAAGAAAAGTCTGAAGCTGGTGTTGCAGGAGAAGTGCTGAAATTGACATCAACACTTCCGGCAGGAAAAAATCACAAAGTCTTTGCAGACAACTACTTCACATCAGTTCCTCTGGTGCAATGCCTAAAAGAGAGAGGAATCCACTACATTGGACACAATCCGGATGAACAGGGTGAAAGACTGCACCATGAAGGATGAAAAAGAACTGAAGAAAAATGGAAGAGGGTCAATGGACTTCAGAATGAACCAGGACAGCAACRTCATTGTAAAATAGTATGACAACAAAGCAGTGAACCTGATTTCCTCTTTTGTTGACATTGAACCTGTTGGAAATGTGAATCGTTGGGATCGCAAATCCAAAACTCACATAATGGTTCCCAGACCAGCCATTGTTGAAGCTTATAACAAGTTCATGGGAGGTGTTGATCTCCTTGATATGCTGTCCGCACTTTACAAGTTCAGCTTCAGATCCCGAAGATAGTACATGTACATCTGGTGGCACACTGTAACAGTGGCAGTCATCAATGCATGGAACCTCTACAGAAGAGATCAGCTAGAGCCCCAGAGGAAACCAATGGTTCTTGAAAGGTTTCATGCTCTGGTTCGCACTTCTCTGACAAGTGCAGGAAAGGCCAAAATCAGTGGCAGACCACTGTCCTCTTCAGAATCAACTCCAACACCACCCCATAAAAGGCCAAGCTGCAATGTGCCTCTTGATGTTGAAGAGATGGCACAGATCATTTTCCATCATGGAAAAAAACGGCAGAGATGCAAGCACTGCACTGGCAATCACTTGTCACATGTCTATTGTGAGAAGAGTAAGGTGCATCTTTGTCTGAACAAAGACAGAAACTGCTTTTCTGTGTACCACAGAGCAAAATAAATTTTAAAAAACTAACAAAAAAAACACACACAAACTCTCTGAAATGTTCTATATGATCAAAATGTTATGGACAAAGTTTGTTTTTGTATTTAAAATGAACATTGTTGTGACGAAAATCTCATACAAAATGATATGTAAAAAAAGAATTTGGGGTAATTTTGTTACAGTGGGGTAATAAACATCCCAGTTCCAAAAAATTTGAATTTTCTGGCTATTTTTTGATGTGTTGGGCTTCAAAGGGTTAAACAGTTTTCCAGTCTTATTTTAGATAAGATAATTATAAAATTATTATCTTTAGTGTGTGGTTTACACCATAAGGGGAATTATCACTGTTGAGCTGTCGGAGATCAGAAGTGTCATCACTTCTGCCTTCTGTTGTATTTAGATGATATAATTGTGTTTTCTTCTTCTGTTGAGCAGCACTAGGAGCGGCTGGAGGTGGTGTGGCTGGAGGGAGGGTCTTAAGGCCAAGTTGGAGAAGTGTGTTTTTTAGAAGATGTTTTTTTGCAGTCTCAGATGACGTATCTGGGCCATGTAATCTCCACTGAGGGTGTGGCAACTGATCAGAGCAAAGTTCAAGTGGTGTCACAATGGCGTCATCCATCTAATGCTACTGAGTTGCATTCCTTTCTGGGATTTGTAGAGGGATTTGCTAAAATTGCAGCACCTCTGCACAGGCTGGTAGCGAAGTTCTCTGGCACTAAGGTTATGCCAAAGAAACGTGTTTGGTTGAAATTTGTGGAAATTTATGGAGTTAAAAGTAAGGCTCACTACAGCGCCAGTACTGGCATATGCAGATTTTTCTATCCCATTCATTCGGGAGATAGATGCTAGTCATGGAGGACTGGGAGTAKTCCTTTGCCAGAAGCAGGAAGGTCAGGTGAGACATATTGCTTATGCCAGCCATGGTCTGAGGCCCACTGAGCGTAATATGTCTAATATGTCTCCATGAAATTGGAGTTCTTGGTGCTAAAGTTGGTTATGACTGAAAAGTTTAGAGAAAACCTGTTGGGAAGTCRATGTGTGGTGTTTACAGATAACAATCTCCTTAGTCACTAGTTCACTGCAAAGCTTGGGGCAACAGAACAGTGGTTGGTTGCCCAGCTTGATGCTTTTCATTTTGAAATTCGTTATTGGTCTGGGAGAAGTAACAAAAAACCCTCCTGAGAGTGGGGTAATGGGTGAAATAATTCCAGGGATTGCTTTCCCTAAGCCATTGCAGCAGATTCTGGAAGCTGCATCTGTGGAGGTAAAACAGACAATGCTGTTTGTGACTTTTGCTGGTCACTCGCTAGATGATGTTGGTTTATTGCAGGAGGCAGATCCTGTTATATKTAAGGTTTTGCTCTTTTAGAGACGGAAGGTTTGTCCTGAGCCAGAGGAGCGTCAGCAGATTTCCACTATGGCTTTGACTTTGCTGCCTCAATGGGAATGGAGAAGGATGGTCTCCCTGTGGAGAAGGATGGTCTACGATATACGATAAATCGTAGAGTCTATTATCCCAGTGCTGGAGAGGAAGCTCTACAATTGCTGGTGCCTGCGACATTAAAAGCGGATATCTCTATAGGAATTTTAACAAAGTTTTAAACATCAGCAGTAGCTTTAAGGTGCTTAATTTAAAAAAAATAAAAAAAAAACAAGAAGAAATAACTTACTGTTAATTTTCATTCATTTGCACTGTCCTTTTGTTGCCTCATTTTGCACCTTGTGTAGTCATGTTTAAAAAGCTGAGACGGTTAAGGGAAGTGTCGCCGTCATGGGTGGACTAATTTTTGGAAAGTTCAGGTCCAATGAACAACAAAGATTAAAGTTCTAATCTAAAGTTAAGTTAAGATTCTTTCTCAGTTGCACCAGTAACATGGACATTAAGATATAGAGCATACTGCAGGGCTGTTGCGTCAGTGGTGTTACTGGCCAAATATGGTTGGTGTCAGGAGTGTGAGCAGTGCCAGTCTAGTAAAGACACACAGCCCTCTGTCTAATCTTTTATGGGTCATTTGCTGGCCTCCAGGCCAAATTAAATTCTGGCTATTGACTTCATGCTGTTGGAATCTTCTAATTCAGGATTTGAGAATGTGCTGGTGATCTCTCATGCAGTAAGTATACCCTTGCAGTGCCTACACAGGATCAACGGGCTTGCTCAAGTCTTGGTCACAGAGTGGTTTTATAAGTTTGGCATACCAAGTCATCTCCATTYYCCGAACTCCAAATCATTGTTAATTCATCAGCTTTTGTCATCTGTTTGCCGTGCAGAAGTCTTGCATGACACCATACCATCCGGCCAGGAATGGCAAGTGTGAGTATGCACAATCTTCTGCGGGCGTTACCAGCTTCTCGAAAAAGAGACTGGGTAGCATGTTTGCCTCAGGTCCTCTTCTGTTATGACACCACTCCACATCAATCCACTGGTGAGTTACCACATTTTTTAATGTTTGGTCAGGAACCACAATTGCTTGTCGATTTTCTTTTGGGAAGAGTACAAGAGCTGATTCCTGGTAGTGTGCATGAATGGGTACAGGAGCATCAGAGCAGGTTACAGGTGGCATTTGAAGGGGCGCGAGACAGGTTAAATATTGTGGTCGAGAGACGGCAGTTAAAACATGACCGGCAGATCCAGGATGTGCCGCTGATAGAAAGCCAGTTGGTTTACCTTCAGGATTATGGTGATAGRGGTCATCATAAGATGAGGGCCTATTGAACCCGGTAATTTGGTAGATGACCCTCATGTAGAGCTACATCTGGTATCTACATCTCATTCTGTGCCAGTGCAGGAGCCTGGAGGGGATGAGAATTCATTGCGATGTACAGGGCAAGTAACAGCTGGATGGCATTCGAAACCACACCATCTTCCCCGTGGAGTAGGTAGGTAGTTTACCTTCTAGCCACTCCTTGTCTAGTTCTGTAGCTGCTATTTTTAGACCTTGGAATTAAATTTGGCAGTTGAAGTTCATCATGGGGTCGATGACRAAAAAGRGGGATAAATTGTGGTGAGAGAGAGCTGTACACTTCCATCCAGGTTTCCRGTTATGCACCTGATACTAAGCATCAGTTGTAGTTCAGGGGAGTATAAAAGGGTGTTGTGAGAACAGCCAAGTGTGGCTCTAATTCACACCCCCCAGGTTGCCTTTTACTGCAGTTACTGTTACTTTGCTTGTACTGCTGGGGKGTATTCCAGAAAGCTGGGTTAACTTACCATTTGGTAAATCTTAACCTCAGGGTTGATTTACTCCAAACCATGAGTATGTCGGTTCCAAAACCCCTGAGAAGAGTAAGTTTAATCAACCTCCTACTGGTTACCCAAAGTTAATGCGTGTGCATGGTGCATACATAAAGACATTTTCAATGCATCGCCGATTTCACGAGTCAAAATGGAAAATCAAAGTGAAAAAAAGCGAGCGGCATACTTCACAGAGGCGGAGTTGGAGGTTTAAATGCAGCATATGAAGAATTTAAGCCAATAATAATGAAAAAAAAAACATGGCTGCATCGGCTAAAGAAAGAGAGTTGGTTTGGAAAAAAATAACGTAAATGCGTGAGAGTATTAAATAGCACATTTGACATCRGCTTCCCTTTTATTATACACTGTAAACCCAAATGCTCAAAGTAATTAAACACACTGAGTACTGTTAACGTAAATAATTGCAATTAGGTCAAATTAATAGACCTTTTTGAGTATTCAGAACCTTTTGATATTTTAATTAATCGCGAGTACGTAAGTAATAGTAACCGTCACCTTAAAATTCCACCGTCTTCAACTCTATACAGCGCTGGTGGCTCAGTGGTAAGTGTTTCGCCTGCCATGCGAAAGACCCGGGTTCGATTCACAACAAGTGCCACAAAAAATTATTTAAAAAAATATCTAGTTTACTTAAAATTAGAAACATCATTACTTAAAAAAATGATGTAACTGATTACCTCAAGTTTTTTTTTTTAGTTTTGACAACTTAATCGGGTTTACGGTGTGTGTAAAAGGTGTTTAAGTGCCAGACATACTGTGTGAACGGCTCTACACACAGTTACCTTTCCCACATGCTCTTTGTCACCCACATTGTATAAAAAATGCCATGACGCAAAAAAAAAAAAAAAACGAAGTGCCACGTACACTGTAATAAATTACAACAATTTTTTAAGTGATGATGTTTCCAATTTTAAGTAAACAGAAGTGTAAATTTTTGAGTTTGTTGAACTTGTCCCAAATCAAATAAATTGCTGGTGCTTTCACCACATCAGACAAGCCAGCATGGGGATCGAACCCGGGCCGTTCACATGGCAGGCGAAACCTTTACCACTGAGCCACCAGAGCTCTATAGAGTTTTACTTGGTGGAATTTTAAGGTGACGGTTACTGTTACTTACGTACTCACAATTAATTAAAATATCAAAAAGTTCTGAATGCTCAAAAAGGTCTATTAGTTTGAACTAATTGCAATTATTTAAGTTAACATTACTCAGTGTGTTTAATTAATTTAAGCATTAGCAATATGCGGTTTCAAGATATGTGTTAAGTAAATTAACGATTTCCTTGAAAAACGATAACTCTTACAAATAATCATTAGGAAATTAAAAGACATCAATATGCGGTCTTTTAACTCTCTCCCGGCGAAAACAAACTCATAATTTGTGCCTCCACGTCCACAGGATCTTCGTTAAAAGCGCACGTCATGCTCAATAAACCTCTGAAACAAACTGACCCTGGAACAGAAGCTGCTACTGAGCAGGTTATCTTCAGAGAGCAAGTTGCTATGGTTACAAACATACCCAGAGAGTTACCTCCGTTTTTGGAACCGAAAGTTGAGGATATCCACTAACTTACTCTTAAACTTACCCGGGTATGTCACATAACCTGCTTTCTGGAATACCCCCCTGCATTTCTCTGGCAGACACAAAGAATATCTAAAGTCACAGATTAGACAGTGCAGTAGKAATTAAGGGAACAGCCCTCTCCCAATCCTATTTGACTGATCGTTATCACTATGTGTAGATTTAAATGGTGATTATTCTGCATCTTCTCTCGTATAGTCTGGTGTTCCACAGGGTTCAGTTTTAGACCCACTGCCTTTTTCCCATTACGTTTTTCCCCCTTTTTTTACCTTTGGGCAACATAATCTGTAAGCATGATATTAGTTTTTATTGTTATGCTGACGACACACATTTATACGTCTCAGCAAGACCAAGATAAGAAAAACCAGCTTGCTAAAGTTAAGCAACGCATTAAAAGATATAAGARACTGGATGCTAATGAACTTCCTTCTGCTTAATCCTGATAAGACAGAAGTTCTAGTCATAGGACTACAGCAGCTATAAGCAAGATTTTAGATCACACTATAACTTTAGATGGCAATTCTGTTCTATCTAGTGCAACAGTAAAAGACCTTGTGTGATAATAGATTCTAGTCTTTCATTTGAAGCTCATGTAGGCAATGTCACCAGGATAGCATTCTTTCACCTCATAAATATTGCCGAGTTAAGGAATATATTGTCACTAAACAATACAGAAAAAGTAGTTCATGCTTTTATCACCTGGACTATTGTGACTTACTGTCTGGTTGTTCAACTAAGTGCATAAACAAGCTTCAGTTAGTCCAGAATGCAGCAGCGAGAGTCCTCACTAGAACCAAAAGATACACATCACCCCTATCTTATCTTCACTTCATTGGCTCTCTGTGAAATTTCGCATTGATTTTAAAATACTACTTTTGACATATAAAGTATTAAATGGTCTCGCGCCACAGTATCTGAGTGAACTGCTATTGTCTTATTGTCCGCCGCACTTACTTCCATCAAAGGATGCAGGCTGCTTGTGAGAACAGCGTATTATGAAAACTTTTTTCTTAAAAAGCTCCAAAGTTATGGAATAGCCTTCCAAATTGTGTTCGGGACTCAGAGACAGTCTCAGTGTTTAAGTTTAGGCTAAAAACTCTAGGTTAAAAAATTATTTAACCAAGCATTTTGTAAATAGATTTGCCTTAGGTAAAGGAGCAGATCTGGGGGACTCATGGACGAGAATTATCATGAACTGGTATGTTTAGATGCTGTCTTCCCCACTCTCATTGATCACTCAAGTTTGTTGATGGTGAAGTGATCGGTTGCTTTACATCTCAGGGAGTCCTCACCTCTGTGTTTCTTCTGACTCTCCCTTTTAGTTATGCTGTTATAGTTAGTCCTCCCGGAGTACCTGCTTGCACTCTACACTAAATAAACATTCACCTTATACATTATGTGACTGTGACCAKACCTAACTGATATCCTTCCTCTTCTGCTCTCCCCTCTCTATTTGTTTCCTTCTCTCCATCAAGCTACACATGTCATTCCTGAGCTGCCATTGATCCAGACTCCGTTTGCCCTCTGGACCTGTCTGACTCATCCTAGTGCCCCGCTTCTGGTTGGAGATCTCGTCACATGGATGCCCCGTATGTCTCTTTGGGATGCGTCCAGTGTCTAGGGACGGTTTCACTCTACTATGAAGACGGTACTGGCCTCGACTGATGTTGACAGCTGTTTCTCTGAGGACTTGACTTGGCTGCAGTCGCTCGATAGTTCAGGACTGGAATTTCCTACGTCTACCTGAGCCTCAAATAACTACTGTACCTGGACTTCATATTAACATCAATTAACATCAATCTGTTAACAACTGTTATACTGAACTACCTGCCACCTAAAAACAGTATGAATGCAGATCAATTACTGCTTTCTGTTTCACCCAAATGAGGATGGGTTACCTGTTGAGTCTGGTTCCTCTCAAGGTTTCTTGCTATTGCCATCTCAGGTAGGTTTTCCTTGCCACGGTCACCCTCAGCAGGCTCATCAGGGACTATCTGACAATTTTGATTCATACACATTCACATTCTATACAAACTTAAATAATTCTTTTGATTGTGTAAAGCTGCTTTGCGTCAATGACAATTGTTAAAAGCGCTATGCAAATAAAATTGAATTGAAT
>QMIH01002886.1:16007-44241 GCA_003987875.1 Clarias batrachus
ACACACACACACACACACACACACACACACACACACACACACACAGGATATTTAATTAAATTATTAAATCCTCGTGTTCCAGTGTTTATGCAGTAATTTGGTCATGTTCACCCATGGGGTGACAATATAATGGTTCATTATTTATTATTATGCTTACTTACTCAGAGAGATTCAGTTTGRTGCAKATTGGTACATGACCAAATGATACCTTTACTACCATTTAAAAYTGTTTACTATATGAAGTGATGCAGAAGTGTCTAATAAAGCGAAAAGATAAACACAAAAAAAAGATGGACAGCTATTTATTTAATTATCATTTTAAATATTTATCAACAACATCCATCCATCAATCCATTGCATGCGTTTATCACCTTTTGATCAAAACGCTGCCCTTTGTAAAGTGAAACTGCGAGACGTGGGTTTTGAAATGAATTGTAGATTAATTTTAAAGCACGATTTACAGCATCTCATTTCATTATTATAAACATCATTTATGAATTACACTTGAACGGGCGGTAGAGCTCTGATTAGACTACGTACAGTAGGAAATAGGCTCAACATCCCGGAGCCCAAGCCTCATTTAAATAAAAACACTAATTAACAAATATTGTAAGTAAACAACAGTAAACAACAGTTCTTATATTGCTCTTTGTCAGGGTCAATCGTTCAGTGATAACCCCGTAAAATTCCATGTACTGTACATAGGAAGTCTGAGAATTTATTTAACATAAGCTTTGTTGTATTGTTTTTACACAACCTATGATTTTTTACCCATGCTATTTTACAAATGGAATACTTTTTATGTTACACTCTTAAAACTGCTGGGTTAAATGTTAAAGTGCTGGGTTATTTTATCTACAGTATTTATTATTATTTAGTAGATTGCCTGTTAGAAATAGCCCAAGTGAAATTCCTCCCCTGTTATAACTGCTGCAGAGAGATGGTTAATCAGCGGTAATTTTCACTGCTACTACTAATGATAATAATACTGAATGGAGAAAGCGCAGTCACAGAACGTTTATGAGCTCTGTCGCTTGTTATCATTGGGCGCATAGGTTACGGTTAGAGAGACAACACATTTTTGGCTTTAGTAGACACACAATACTTCAGATTGAAAGACGACTGCCCCCTACAGGTAATGAACGGCATTTTCACAGCTTCCCGCGAGCTGCCGCAGAAGCGCGCAAGATCCCTTTTCAAGAAACGTGTGTTCTTGATGGCCAGATCTGTATATGCAGCACAAAACTTGTTCGGCTCAGTGAGGTCTAAATGTGTACCGAGTTTTATGTGCCTACGTGAATGTGTGTATGAGCTATCCAGCGAATTTTCGTGTGTGGCCCCAGGCCACATGACTATCAGGCATGCAAATGCAGATTCCTGTCTGCCAAGTTTCATGAGTTTTTGAGCATGTTAAAACCCCCGAAAAGTCCAAAAGTGTGGGGGGAAAAAAATCCTTAGGAAAGCAAGAGGGTCCTGCGCACCTATACAGATCTGGCCATTAAGAACGCATGTTTCGAGAAAAGGGATCTCGCACGCTTCCACGGCAGCTTGCGGGAAGCTGTGAAAATGCCGTTCATTACCTCTAGGGGGCAGTCGTGTTTCAATCTGAAGTATTGTGTGTCTACTGAAGCCAAACATGTGTCTCTTTCTTAGGCGCGCATTGACAGCAAGCAACAGAGCTCATAAACATGTCGGGCTCAAACTTTAAATAATATGTATTTATTTTTCATTTTCTTCTGCCTGCAATACTCTCCTCTCCTACTTATTTGCCTGCACTTTCTCCATTCAGTATTATTATCATTAATATTAGTAGTGAAAACTACCGCTGATTAACTCTCTCTGCAGTGGTTAAAACAGTAACCAGTAACAGTTCAAATAACCCGGCACTTTAACATTTAACCCAGCAGTTTGTAGAGTGTAACATAAAAAATATTCCATTTGTAAAATAGCATGGGTGAAATCATAGGTTGTGTATAGAGTGATTAAAAACACTACAACAAAGCTTATGGTAAATAAATTCTCAGACTCTTCCACAACAGTAACTGTCAATTTTAGAATAAAAAAATACTGCTGTTTGGTTACAATATTTATTAATTTTTTTTTTTTATTTAAATGAGGCTTGGGCTCCGAGATGTTGAACCTACTGTACGTAGTCTAATCAGAGCTCTACCGCCCGTTCGAGGTAATTGATAAATGATGTTTATCATAATGAAGTGAGATGCCCTAAATCGTGCTTTAAATTTAATCTACACTTCATTTCAAACCCACAACTCGCAGTTTCACTTTACAAAAGGCAGCGTTTTGATCAAAAGGTGATAAACACATGCGATTTATCGATAAAAATGCAGACATGCTGCATTGATGGATGGATGTTGTTGATAATGATTATTATTATTATAATATTGATCATTAAATAAATAGCTGTCCATCTTTTTTGTGTTTATCTTTTCGGTTTATTATACASYWCTKCACCACTTATTATAATAAATAGTTTTAAATGTTAGTAAAGGTACCATATCAAGAGGAAAAAAAAAGGTGTTTATGCTGTAATTTGGTCATGTTCGCTCATGGGGTAAACATATGTGGCATTTAATAGCATTCGCTAGTTATCAAGTTGATATACAGGTCAATCTGCATTTGAAAATATTCAGTAAATTTGTGAATTACACTCAAAGTATCAACTCCAACTATGAAGTCTGATTTAATTTGCTGGGGAAATAAAATTTGGGCAGAGACGTCCGCTCTGTCTTGTTAATTCTTACCAGCCCATTATTATTTTCTGTTCAAATTTAAAAACGCACACGCATGTGCAAAAAAACGAAGTACAACAAAGAATACGAAAATGTATAATCTTTAATAAAGTTAGCCTAAAACAATATTGTCTCCAATGCTGAAGCAAATGTGATTTTGTTTTTGTTTTTAGTCTATTCGCTCAATACAACGTGACAGCGCGCTCTGAGGTGAACACATGCAGACCTCCAGTTACTGTCAGCCCTCTTCTCACCTTTCATTCGTGATAGGTGTGAACTTATCAAACCGGTTTCACTGATGGGGGAATTGGCAGAATTGGGGGGTTTAAAAAGAATTTTTGTTTTAATCTGTAATATTGTGAAATAATAAGTGAAATGTATTTCGCGTATATGCTTAAATATTCCTTTTTATTTATGGACATGTGTATTATGTTTGATCTGCATTATTGCAAGACGCGATGACTTCCTGGCATTTTTATCGATAAATCGCACGGGTTTATCAGCCTTTTGATCAAAACGCTGCCTTTTGTAAAGTGACAGTTAACGGACAAATCGGAAAAATATTTCCAGCCATGGTCAAATAAATTAAAAAAACATTGTTTATTATTATAAAAAGCCCGAAGCACCTCATGTGCATATAAGAATATTTACAAAAAATATATTGATATATTGATTTTGTTCATTCATGTCTTCTGATGGTGCTCAGTGTCGACACATTTTTACGTTTTAACGAAGATATKTTGKCATATTSACGAATCASGACWTTCRCWTAGTTAACACTAACTGAACAACAGGTCTTCACTTCGTAACACACCTGTTCATAAAAAGGAATATTTAGGCAAATACGCTAAATATATTTCACTTAAATATTAGAGATTAAAACAAGAAAAGAAGACGCTTCCATTCATACAAAATTTCTAGGAAGGAAACTGTTGTAGTTATTTTACAAAATCTGAACATATTCAGTAAATTTGTGAATTACACAAAGTATCTGTAATGAAGGGGGTCGCGCGAGGGGCAGAGCCGCGCTTAAACTGTTCTGAACAGGCACCGGCGTGGCCATTTATACACGCGGTTGCCAAACAGACTAAGCGCGCTGTTAAAAGAGCAAGTAAATTACAAACTGCATGTAATGTTGTAAAATATGAATAAAACAATATTAGAGACACATATATGATATGGGAGTATATACAATGAAAAAGCTATTTACACATGAGTGCTCAAATGTAAAGCAAATGCAATCAGTAATTTATTTTGTATAACTTCATTCATCCGTTTAAGTTACATGAAGAAATAACATGCCTACCAGCCCACTATTATTTTCTGTTCAAATTTAAAGATGCWCACGCGTGTGCAAAAAAACGAAGTACAACAAAGAATACGAAAGTGTATAATCTTTAATAAAGTTAGCCTAAAACAGTATTGTCTCCAATGCTGAGTTACTGTAATCCCTCTTCTCACCTTTCATTCATGATGGGTGTGAACTTATCAAACTGGTTTCACTGATGGGGCAATTGGCAGAATTGAGGAAAAGAATTAAAAGAATATAAAAGAATAAACAAGACCGAGCAGTCGTCTCTGCCTAAAATGTATTTCACCAGCAAAACATAAACATAAATAGAAACAAATGAAATGTTTAATGGTGTCAATTAAACCACTTCATAGTTGGATTTGATACTTTGAGTGTAATTTGTAAATTTACTGAATATATTCAGATTTTGTAAAAAAAAAAAATACCCGTTTCCTTCCTGGACTTTTTGTCCACGTCACAATGAACTGGAGCTCAGCACGTCTACTTTCCTTTTTTTCATCTGTAATATTTAAGTGAAAGACATTTTGCGTACATGCTTAAATATTCCTTTTTATTTATGGTCTGGTGTAGCATGTTTGATCTGCATTATTGCAAGAGGCGATGACTTTCTGCGGGAGTATGTCTGCACCTTTTGTAAAGTGAAAGGACGAGCCGCAGGTTCATGCATGTGGATGAACAGCTTTATTTCAGTCATAAATCCACAATAACATTTCAGCTATTATTTCCTACCGTGGTCAAATAATGAATGAAATAATTATTTAAGGCTGGATACAAAAAGCAAAAAAGCCAGATTATTATTTTTATAAAAAGCCCAAAGCGCTTCATGTTTATAGACATGTTGACATATTCACGAATCAGAAAATTTGCATAGTTACTGTATATGTACACGCGTCTTATAGGTGTGTGTACGTGGAGAGTTTGTGTATGTGTGCGCGCGTCTCATAGGTGTGTGTGCGCGGAGAGTTTGTGTACTGTATATTTGTGTGCGTCTCATAGGTGTGTATGCGTGGAAATCATATGTAGTTGTGTGAGCAGTTAGTAGTATATATAGATGTGTGACTGTTTCATATATGTGTATGCAATTGTTTCATGTGTGTGCAGGAGTGAAGTTTGATTTAATCCCTATACAGCGCCTCATAATTTAGAGCATCTCTTTTCATCATTATGAACATAATATGAAGCACATATACGCACATTCATCATAAAATATTATTATTGTAAAACAAATAAAATTCATGTTTGCTTCAGCATTGGACACAATATTGTTTTAATCTAACTAATTATACACAATACTTAGTTGTATAAAGTATTAAAAGTTGGTATAAAGTCCTTCCATGCGCCATCTGGCGGATATTCAGTGAAGCACAACACATTTATTTAAATTCCCGAADGTTGCTTGAGGAATCTCGCGTGCCAAATTGCGGGATCTTGTGGGGAAAAGCGTGCATTCTTAATGGCCAGGTCTGTAGTGCTGGGCCCTAATTATATTACTTTCTTCTTGCAGTCTGTAATGGTTTTTCATTAAAAACCACTTTTCATCTCAAGTTGTTCTCCTGCAGTTTATTCTTCACCTTCATCCAATATGATCATCCTTAAAGGGCTTCTGTTTGAGATTGAGATGGTGCTTGACTTCACTGGTACTCCACTCTCCACTCTGCTCTCGAAACAGACCCTCACAGTCTCCTCAGGGTCAGGAGACCATTTCCTGAATGAGTGTATAGTTATTGCCTGGCTTAAGACACGGGGCTTGTATTGCAGGGCAGTGCGGTGTAAGCTTCCCCCACATTGCCATAGAGATGTCCTGTCCTAATGTCCTGTTTTTCCAAATGGAGCAATCCACAAACTGTTGATATGCAGTAAAAGTAGACTCCAACATCACATGATTAAAGTCAACATATAATGCTACAAAGGCATCAGGGTGTTGTGTTTGAAGTCTCGTGATCGTTGAGAAAATGTACTAAAATGTAAACACACTGAGCTGGCAGCTTAGTTAACCCTTACCATGACGCTCACTTGGTCATTAATAAAATAAAATACCACATACTGGATGTGTTTAACATAATCTGTGTGTTTGCAGAAGGTGCAGGGTATGGCTTTGGATGATGTTGTAATTCTAAATGTGGATACCAACACACTAGAGACTCCATTTGATGATCTACAGAATGTTCCTAATGATGTGGTAAGAGTACACATGCACAAACACACTCTCTCTGCCATAACTTAGAATACTTAGAATAAAAGCTGGTGCATATACTGTTTCCTGATTGTGTGTGTGTGTGTGTGTGTGTGTGTGTGTGTGTGTGTGTGTGTGCGTGCATGTTTTAAAGGTGTCAGCTTTAAAGAATCGTCTGAAAAAAGGTTCCACTACAATAGGAGACGGGGCAGCAAGAGCGTTTTTAAAATCACAGGCAGCTCTGTTTGGCAGCTACAGAAGCGCTCTGCGCATAGAACCGGTAAAAAAATGCATACCTGGTCTACCAGTATCTGCAGAATGGGTGGTCACGTAGCAGACTGCAGACCCAGAAAAGTATTCCAGATGTCTAAACTAAGTACTTAAATATAGTTGTACAACTGGTAGGTGTATGAAGAATTGTCAATAGTTCTAATCTAAAAAAATTACTCTGGAGCACTACTGGAAAAAAAACGAATGGTTATGACTATAACCTCTGTCCCTGAAGGAGGAACATATATGGTATGGGATATCACGCCCTCTAGTGTCCTGGCTGAAGCCACCTATATTAACGCCGCAAAGGCAGTCAAACCTGTGGTGACGTAGGTGTAGCCCCGCCTACCCTTACAAACCCTCGTCACCACGGGTGCCTCTCAGTTCGACAGCCGCGAGGGGCGGGGCAGCAGTGTGTTGAGGTTATAGTCGTAACCATTCGTTCCCTTCCAGTCAATTCACTCGGTACAAGACATATTGTATGGGACATATATTCACGCCTACCAAAGCATCTACCAAAGTTACCAAGTGTGCTTTCCGCATGGCAGGCAAAACACTTACCACTGCGCCACGAGAGATCCATAGAGTTTATACTGGTTGAAGTTTTACACAACCCCCAGTTCGAATCCCGTGTATAGTTCTGTTTACTTAAATTTGGAAACATCATTAATTAAAAAAAAATATGTAACTGATTACATCAAATATTTGGCGTTTTGCCAACTTAATCGGGTTTACAGTGTAGGGTTTTGGGTCATCTTAAATTTTGAGTTCTTTAAATTTGTAGTAGATAATACCGAAACAAATGAAACTAAATGAATATAAAATGAAAGCATTGTCAGGACGTGCTACTGTGTAAGCAGATGTCATTGTCATTCAGCCCCGCTTGTGTTTTTGCGGTAGTATGGGAACGAAATGCAGTACGAGATGATCTTCATAATTTTCTTTAATAAATAATGACCCCTGTTGCGCTGTACCACCGCTGGCAAAACCTTATAAAATATAATCACAGTATTAAAATTATAGTAATACATATAGCCGTTTCTTATTTGCATCAAATTTAAGCAAAGTAAATGTATATTTGTGTCACGGCTTGCGCCTGTGATGTGCGTGCGCCCAAATCAATATCGCTCCTCACTCACTCCGCAGCTCACTAGGTAGGCGGCCTAGRTGCACACTGCAGGTATGCGAATAAGCAGGGCCACCTAACTAGGCACAACTGGTGAGCTATCGGCGCTAATGATCCCGAGCTTCTCTCCGCGCTATGAAACATAGCGGGGAGTGTTTCTCGGCGTCTGTTGGGGAAACTGGACTTTAAAAAGCATCTCGCTGTGGAGTTTACTAAGGAGAGTGGCACGCGAGCGGGACGGTGTGACGCGCCCCAGAGACCTCAAAAAGGGGAATGCCGCCTTTGATCTCCGCGAGAGGACAGTGTGTGAACAAGCCTTATAAGACTCCACTTTTATTTAAGTGCACTCACAATGACGAAACTCCATGTATACTTGCCTCACAGACGTGAAAAATATATACTTATAAAAAGCGAAATGTCTGCTTTTATGTAAATAATAAATTTGTAAATTTTATGTATGTAGTGGTCTGCTTCATGTGTCAATTCATCTCGGATGTTTCAAGCGACATACGAAGAACAGACCGCAGGTGTGAATCAGCTTTTCTCACCTATACATTCAGAGAAACTAAAATGCACCCCTCCCCACTTTAAGACCCTCTGTTGTGAACCCACGACTTTTCATAAATATGTAAGGCCTATTGACACCCCCCCCCCACAGACCAAAACACACAAAGCAGACCACTGCATACATAAAATTTACAAATTTATACTTTACATAAAAGCAGACATTTCACTTTTTATAAGTATATTTTTCACGTCTGTTAGCGCACCCTGTTTACTTTCATTATTTTAAAAATCATAAGGGTTTTTCGTCATTGTGAGTGCAATACGAGTGCACACGCATGTTCAGCAGCCCGAGAGGCACCACCGCGATCATAGATGCCATCATTCCCAATAACTGTAAAAACACTCTGAAACGAAGTTTGTGTTGCAACTGAAACGGAGCAAGGCAGCTCTGAAATGCAGGTATTCTGTTCTCTAACAGATGTCCAGACCCAGGAATGAAAACTGTTGACTCGGAGTCCGTGAGCTTTTCTGCATGTTTACTGAGAACCCTAGAGTCTGAAAGATTAGGAAAGATTGCTATATGGAAGTAAGCATCCGTGTAAGTAAGAATCGATTATAGTGAACCAATCCCTCGGGCCTATTGCAGTTAGCAGTTGCCTCAGTGTAAGCATTTTGAACTTGTACGTTCTTAAAAACGCGTTCAATGTCCTACAGTTGGTATCCCATAGCGACTGTGTTTTGCACCCATGTCGAAACTGTGCATGCACGCCACCCGAGAAAACGGGAAGCCAGCCGGCTTACATTGAGCACCACAGGGGGGCTGCTGCTGCCTTCCGCCGGATGTGCTTGGGAGACTGTGTTAGGGAAGTGCAACACGGTTTGGGACTGATTCCCTGAACATAACATAGCGGCCTCTTGGGCAGCTTTGAGAGAGGAGAAACAGCGTCTCCCTGCTGCCAGAGCTCCTCTCCCTTTAAACTCTGAGCCAGGAGGAGTGTGGATTCTTCCTCCTGGCTGCTGAATCCTTCCGGAGGCCCGGTGAGGGGCCCATGTTCCAGACTGACTGACGCGGGTTTTGACCGAGAGATCGCTGTTTCATCGGGCGAGAGCCCATGCTAGCTGATGGTGGCTAGCTGAGGGAGCTGTGGGGTGATCACCTTTCGAGCCTGTTTGAGCTTCACTTCTCATCGTGGGATGATGTCTTGCAACGCCTCCGTCTGCTTTCTCTTGAAATCAAACTTTTTTTGAATGGCATCAAGCGACTGGCCGAATAAACCCTCAGCGGACAGCGATTCATCTAGGTAGATGGCCCTGTCTCTATCTGGGATATCTGAGAGCATGGGCCACAGATGCCTCTGTGCCACCACAGCGCTAGCCATGCCCCTGCCGAGGGAGAGAGCCACGCACATAGACATGCGCAAAATGTAATCTGTCGCGGTCCGAAACTGGGACTGCTAATTCCGAGAGGAGGGGGTCTTGCTGAGCGACCGTATTGTTCCCTAGTATTCTCTCCACAAATGTGACCCGTCTTTCTAGCATAGAACGCCGGAGCTGGCGACAGAGCGCATATGACTCGGGCTCGGCTAGCGCTCTCCTAGCGTGGAGAATTTGGGAATGTGCGCTCTGTCGCCAGCTCCGACGAGAAGGACCAGCATGACGGGTCACGCTTTGTGCTGGACCTTATCGTGCAAAGAGAAGCCACATCCCTGAGGACAGGGGTGATTAGAGGAATTCTTCCTTGCCAAAGTAGCTTCCATGCTCGCAATAGTTAGCAGCATTAGCACAGCTAAACAGAAGCCAACCAGACTGAGATGTAGGTAACACTCACTGACAGTGCACTTAAAATCGATAGCACCACCAAGAACAGTTGAGCTGATTTTAAGTCTAGTTTTGTCATGAAACCACGTAAAGTTGCTAACAGCAGCTAGAAAACTCTACCAAACAAAGTGTTCACAGTGAGGTGAAGAGCGTAAGAACTGAGAGTCAACCGTGGTGACGAGGGATTATAAGGGTAAGAGGGGCTACACCTACGTCACCACAGGTTTGACTGCCTTTTCGGCGTGAATATAGGTGGCTTCAGCCAGGACACTAGAGGGCGTGATATCCCATACCATATGTGTTGTACTGAGTGAATTGACTGAAAGGGAACCAACATTGAAACACAAATAATTCTACAAGGACTTCAGTTATATTTACAGAATTTGTGCAGTGTGCAGCTTCATTGTTATAAGGCCTAACTGGTATGAGCCTCCAAACCAATGTTACTGTGAGGAAGCAATACATTTTCAGTACACATACACTACCAGTCGAAAGTTTAGATAAACCTTCTAATTCCAAGGTCTTATTTTTTATTTCTTATACAAGGTTTTATTTCTTTGTACATTGTAAAACCATGCTAAATGCATTCAAAACATATTTAATTGCTCTAATTTGAAATGCTATTAATTATTGATTTTTGAGGCTGGTTACTCTAAATTAACTTATCCTGTGCAGCAAAGTAAAGTTTTGATCTTGCTTACCTGAGTTGGTCTTCACAAGAGTCAGTTTCATCGATACCTTCATAAGACCTTCATGTCTTAAAATAACAATTGACTGTTGCTGCTATTGTTGTTATTTAATTGCCTAATGTTATTACCTAGTTTTGAAAAAAATACATTTTTGCTCTAAATGTAGAAAACAAATTCAGTCCAGACTTTGGACTGGTGTGTACAAACATTTGACTGGTACTGTGGGTTGCAGTTGTCCGTTTTAAATCAAACTTGAATCATGAACTAGTCTAGGGTCTATAAACCTATAAAATTTAATTTCAATGTCTGGCTAAATTTTAAATTTTCAAATGAACACATTATGCTGGTCTAAGTTACAGTCATATACAAGGACAACATATATATTTATCCTGGTTTTATACATTTTCATTTGCTCTGTAACATGGGTTGTCCTTTATTTATTCTGCAATTTTGGAGTTCTTCTACAAACTGCAAATTATACCAAATATCAGAGAATACATTTGGACTAAGCCTGACAAAAGGCACCACTTTTTTTTTGTCAATTCAGTTGTCAGAGATGCATTAACAATCATAGCACCAAATTTGCCATATCATAATGTGGTTCTGTATCTTCTTAATAATTTCATATCAAATTTATTATGGCAAATAATTCATCACACCATGAGAATATTAACTGTTTGTCAGCTAATTCGGACACTCAGGGTATAATAGTTCTGAACACGTTTATGCAACTAGTATAGGTACACTTAATGTGTTTAAAGATTTGTTATTTGTGACATGCTTGGGGTGATATTATTTTTAGTTCAACCAATATCTCGTTGTATTTTCCAAGTAGAGATTGTGCATATTTCTATAAATGTATCATGTCTTTGTGTCTGTAAACTAAGTGTGACACCATTTATTTTCTCTTTCAGGATGAGCCAATTACATTCAATGAGGATGCATTTATTACACACAGATCTAACACAATGAGACACTTTCTCCAGAATGCCACACAGCTTCAACTCTTCAAACAGGTAAGCGTGTGTGTGCGTGCATGCGTGCGTGAGTGTGTGTGCGCGTGTGTGTATATACAGTCTACTGTAGATATATTATATGTATGTGTGTGTATATATATTTATACAGTCATGGCCAATTATATAGGCACTTTTGCAATTCTGTCAGAAAATACAACACTTCTCTCAGAAAATTGGTCCAATTGCAAATGTTTTGGTATTCAAGTGCTTATTGTTTTTTGTTTTACACTGGACCACTGGAACCAAAAAAATGAAGCAAAGTCAAGCCTGATAAAAATTTACACAGAACTCAAATGGACTGGACAAAGTTATTTCCACCTCGTCAAATTGTAAGAAATAAACATATGATGCTCCTGTAATGTATATTAAAACACACTTCTGGCAAGTAATCTGTGGGCAATATAGTACTCACACTTGCAACAACAGTTTTAAATTTGTCTTTGAGTTTGAGAGAGAAAAATTGTGAAAAAGCATCGACAATCTCCAGGTTACAGTTGGTCCAGTTCCAGAGATCTTAATGTTCCTGTGTCTACTGTGCACAATATCATGAAAATGTTTACAGCACATGGCAGTGTAGCTAGCCTAGCTGGATGTGAACGGAGGAGCAAAGTGAATGAATAAATTACAACAAAGAATTGTTCGAATGGTGGATAAAGAACTCAGATTAACCTCCAAACAAATTCACACTGATCTCCAGACACGAGTACAGAAAAGACACGAGTACAGAAAAGACACGAGTACAGAAAAGACACGAGTACAGAAAAGAGTACAACATTGTCAGTTCGCACTATCCGTTGCTATGAAAAAATGAAAAGTGACGCTCATATAATGAAGTGTGTCAGAAAGACAGTACAGTAGGTAGAAGACCAGAATATGCCGCAGCAGCACGGCAACGGGAGATTTAAATCAGTCGCTTTTTAAATTCATCCCTGAAATGATCACCAGGGGGCGCAAAGGGACATTTTGCAAAAAGACTGAAATCGCTGCTGCAGAGGATGCGCCTACAATATATTCACGTTGCATGCGAATTACATCATCTGAAATTTGTTTTGCATTAGTTTATGTAAAAGCAGAATTATGCATTCTACTGTATACAGTAAGTATATATTTTTCACATCTGTGAGACAAGTAGACACTTGTATACAGCTTTGGTTGATTTTTTCACGAGTCAAGTTCACAAAATCATAACATTTTGTTGTCATACATGTAATACAGTGAGCGCGCACTACTAGTCAGCATAAACATTTAAACATAAGCATTTTTCTAGGTTAGTGTAAGAGCAAGTGGCCATGTAAAGCTGCATGTTTCGGATGATTATTCATATTTGAGGTGAGTCAAAATATTAAAATTGATTATCAATTGTCCCTCGGCAAACTAAGGTAAATTAAGGACGTCTTGAAACATAATTCAATAACAAGTTTTATTTATTTATTTTTAAAATTGCATAAGAAATCATGGGTTGTGTTTAGAGTGAATAAAATTTACTTGAAAGTATCTGATTAATACTGTTTTATTGCAGTTTGTAATTTAACACAAACGTATGATATGGTAGTATAGCTATTTAGAGTAAAAAGCTATTTATACACGAGTGCACAAGTCTAAAGCAAATGCAATTATTAATTTATTGTGTAAATTTAAGTTCATTCCGCTGTTTAAGTTATATGAATAACAACTTGCCAACTAGCTCACTATTATTTCCTGTCTGCTCAAATTTAAAGACGCCCGCACGTGTGTGCAAAAAGAGAAGTACAACAAAGAATACAACAGTGTATAATTAGTAAGCCTAAAACAATATTCTTTCCAATGCTGAAGCAAACATGAATTTTATTTTGTTTTGCAAAAGATTTTCATGATGAGTGTGTGTATGTGCTTTAAATATACACTGCCTTTGCAAAGTGAAAGTAAGTGCCGTTGATCCAAAGGCTGATAAATGCGTGTGCAGATATGAGCAGATTTGTTGATAAAACTGCAGATGTACTCCCCCAGAAATGTAACAAACAAATATAGTTGCAAGCAACAATGACGGACCCAAGCACCCTCCGCCATCGACACCCAGGGTGCACCACACAATCTGTATGTTATTTGAGTGTGTCAAGACCTCGAAAAAGCCATCGCCATACGCTTGCACTGCACAACGTGCACACATCACACAATGTGTGTGTGTGTGTGTGTGTGTACGCGTGTGTACGCGTGTGTGCGTGAGTGTTAACATTTGTAATGTTTGTGTATTTATGTATGTGTGTGTGTGTGTGAGATGTGTTTGAGTGTTAACATTTGTGATGTGTATGTGCTAAATAGGCCGCAGACGCTGGAAGAAAAGCCTCACACTATGATGTTCCTGAATGTGATGCCACTGAACGTGATGTCACTGAATATAATGTCACTCAATATAAGGCACACAAAGTTATTAATCATTTTTCGGCATCCATTTAAGACACATTTGTATTTGTCATCACAGCTGACCCATTTGAGATATCAAAAATCCCTCCGCAATTTTGTATCCGCAATGTCTTTAGATCACATCGGCCCGGTCTGGTAGTGATTGTATAAATTCTCTAGGAGGAGTATTTTCCAGAATCCATCGGGTGCATTTTTGGGAATTACCTAAAATAACCAGCCTCCTGTTGAGTTGAGCCCAGGACATGCTGTCCGAAAGTTGTTCGGCTCAGTGAGCTCTAAATGTGTACCGAGTTTCGTGTGCCTATGTGAAAGTGTGTATGAGCTATGCAGCTCGTGTGGGAGCCCCTGGGGCGACGGGCCACGAGACTCTCAGGCATCCTGATGGCAGCAGATTCTAACCTGTCTGCCAAGTTTCATGAGTTTTTGAGCATGTTAAGACCCCCGAAAAGTCCAAAAGGTTAAAAAAAAAAATCCTTAGGAAAACAAGAGGGTCCTGCGCACCTTATAATGCTTGGGCCCTAAATATATAGGCTACTCACTGAATACAACATGACAGCGCTCTCCGAAGTTAACACCCGCAGACCCCCAGTTACTGTAATCCCTCTTCTCACCTTTCATTCACGATAGGTGTGAAGTTATCGAAGTGGTTTCGCTGATGGGAAAATTGGCAGAAAATGAATTAACAAGACCGAGCAGACGTCTCTAAGATGTATTTTGCCAGCAAAACATAAAATAAATATATATATTTTATTGGCAGCAATTAAAACAGACTTCATGGTTGGATTTGATACATTTCATTCATAAATACACACACCACGTCTGATTGCCTGTTTCTTCTCTAATCAGCTGGCACTATTGACCTCATAATGGAAGCGTTGGAAATAAAGTTTTATAATCGACTGAGTTGTCCGATTAGCATAAACAGTAGTCTAACAATGAGCTATATGAAAAAAGTTATTTTTAAAACTGGTATATACTAATACTAAATTCAATAAAAAAGGAGATGCTATAATATTTATTAATATTGATATTATAGATAAATAAAAATGGTTAATTTATGTAACTTCTTTTAATTTAAAACGCGCAAAATACACGTTGAGCGTGCAGATTATGGTGATCATAACAGCGTACTGCATTTCATTCTTATCATAAGAATGCAAAAACACCAGCACAATCGGCATTTCTATGGGTCACTATACTACAAAATACTTCGACAAATACAGGCCTTTGATTGTAAACAAGATTTGTTAATTTGCAAACAGCAAAAAGGTTTTTTTCTAACAAATTCATTCAAGACTCTGTTGCACAATCAAAGTCTTAGAACAACAGCTATATTTAGACAACAAAATCCTAATTAACAAGGATTTAACTACATGAGAGTCTAATTATTCATTAAGCAGTTGTCTAGCAGACAGTTGACTATAAAAGGGTGTCACTTAACAAAGAATACTCCTTCCCATTTCATGATGTCAGCAATGGCACCACATGGATAGAAATGTCACATGATCTGAGAAGCACAATAATTTATTTGACGAGTATTGCCATGCAAGTTTGATGCATATAACTAAAGAAGTAAAAGCCAAACTGGGGTGATTGTTTCCTGTGAGACAATATCGCGTACACTGCAGAGGAATGGCATGCATGGGTGTCGTCCACGAAGGAAGCCTCTCCTGAAGGCCAGACACAAACAAACCCGGCCTAGAATTTGCCAGGGCTCATGTTGAAAAAGACGACTACTGGGACTACTGTACTCTGGAATGATAAGACAACGATAAATGTTTTTGTAACTGATGGCTTCAAAACGGTATGGCGTCGCAACGGTGAGGAGTACAAAGAAAAACGGTGCCTACAGTGAAATATGTGTGTCCATAGTGTTGCAAAACAATGAAACATTGACCATCACTCACTATCCAACATCCAGACTCTAAAAACGGATAATCTTGAACAATTTGTCGCCAACTTGTTCATTCCATGCCTAGAAGACTTGTTGCAGTCCTTACAAATCATGGAGGTCATACAAAATACTAAATGTAGTAGTTTTTGCTGGGGAGTGTATTCATTTTTGCATCAACTAATTTGAGTAAAACTGAAGATTTTGTAATTCAAGTTATATTATTGTCCTTACTTTCATGTAATGAATAATAAACCAATTTTCCATTAAACTCAGTTTTGTAAAAAAAAATATATAAATTGTTCTTATGTTCATTGAGATGTTGATTAAGATCTTACATTTTAAAAGGGGTGTACTCATTTATGCTGAGCACTGTCGTGTACAGTGAGTATGTGAGCATCAGAACTAGACCAGTGGTGAATGGAAGAAGTTGCCCTGGTCTGATGAATCATGTATTGTTTTACATCATGTGGATGGTGGCAATACAAACTGGCAGAGGCAGTCTGATGTTCTGAATCCTGGGGAATTGCATTCTCTGATGACCGTGGCCACGTTCAGTAGGATAATACACCTTGCCACACCGTAAAAATGATAAAAGAACACAATTATGCATTCATGTTGTTGGCCCTGGCTTTAAAGTGGACAAATGTGTATTGTGTGTATGACAGTAATTTTGTAATCACTTACATATAAAAGAAAGAGTTTGTCTGTACAAAACAGTATGAAATGCACAAAATGTGCATGTGTGAAAACTTTAAGAGACCGGCAGGTGGCCCAAGCAGTGGTTTATATCAATTATGGTGGTGCTACCAAAGAAGGTTGACTTGAAAAAATGCCCAAACCACATAGCATTCTACTACCACAGCACTGATATCGCACATAAGTAAAAGTGTTTTGAATGTCTTTCAAGAGCAATTACAGCTAGCCTGGGAGGATGGACATCTGAGTATGCAACAGGCTGGTGTTAGGAAAGGCAGGAGCTCTATCTAGCAGATCTTGATATTAATACTGATAGCAGAAGATGCAAAATCAGGCTGCCAAAATATCTAGATATACTTTGTAGCAGTGGCGACCGGTCAATACCTTAAAGTTAAAGTTACCTTAAAGCCCCTTAAAGTTAGGCAGAGAAGAATGCTCCTTTAACATGTAATTATTTAACATAATAATTATTTATTTTATTAATGAAATAGTCATTTAGTCACAATATTCCGCTGTATTTCTTAATATAATTCATTTGCAATTAAAAAAAATCTAAACTGTATTACATTCATTTGTGTTCGTGTATGCGGGTGCCGGACAGACTAAGTGTCTATGTATGCAGGTAAATGTATGAAAAGCATGTGACTTGAGGCTGAGCTCTGATTGGATTTTGTCTAATCATCCTTTGGACGCAGCACTGTGCGCCCTGAACCCTCCCACTTTTGTTCTTAATGAATCAATATTGTTTTTAAATATTTGGGCTCATGTGATTGGACCATTCTCAACGTCTTTTCCAGCTCTTCGTACAGCAAGCGGAGCTGGCTGACTGGGTGTGCTGAGAGTCATGCTTTTATTTTATGCTAGTAGTAATGATGCTTAATCACCTGATAAATGGCTTTTTACAGGCAAATATTAAAAGTTTAATTTTAATTTTGTTTACGTCCCCCCCCAAAAATTTTTTTTCCATTTTTCTGGATAAAAACTGCAATGGGTACTAGACAGGGAAAAAAAAAATTAAAAATGGAAACAGACGCAAGCGGAAGAATAAATATTGGAAATCAAATATGACCTTAATATACTGACAACGAATGCACTGGACTGTCAAGAGCAACTAAATGTGTTATATGAACGCTTAAAAGAATAAAGTTTACACATAAACAAGGGCCAGACAAAAGTTACGGTGATGGGAAACAAAAAAGAAGACGTACAAAAAAAAATTAAAAAAATAAAATGTGTAGACAAGTTTGTATATTTGGAAAGTCTGATTGCAAGTAAGGAACCCATCCTCTTTTGGGTGATAACGAATAGCAGTGTGCTAGGAAGCTGGAAGTTAAATATAGCAGATGATGTCTTTAAGTTAATATGGAGTTAATGGAGTTAATATTGGAGGCTCAGGTACCAAACTCTAGGAAATTCCTGTATTAAGCGACTGCAATCACAAATCCTTAATGGCAGCTGCCTGCATCACCTGAGGCCAGAACCATCTTCACGGTAGCAGACCACACGGAACATCATATGACGAGATTCTCCAACCAGAAGCAGGGCACCAGGGTGAGTCAGAAAGGTCAAGAGGGCAAAGTTCTCTGGATCAGTCATGCAGCTCAGGAGCGGTATGTGAAGCGCAACAAAGAGAAACAGGGAGAAGGCAAGAGAGGAGAGAAGAGAAGAAAAGCTAACAGTTAGGTATGGTCATAGTAAAATAGTGTATAAGGTGAATGTATAGGTACTATACTGCAGAGCAGAGTTGGGTGTAACGTGTTACAGACAAAAAGCTTTGTTCAGACAATTTATGTAATCAGTGAGCCAGACAGCAGTGATTCTGTGTGTGTGAAATTCTTCCTACAAGCCTGCCACCCTCTGTTATTCCTGTTGTTATACCCATATCTCACCTATGCGGTTTGACTCGCAGTGAGAAGCAGTGTTAGGCACAAACTGAAAGGTGATGTTGGTAGAATAATTATAAAGGTCTTGACTAGAACAACATTTATGAGGAATCACAAAGGAGTTTTCATTTTCTGCAATGGAAAAGTACTCTAACTGTTACTTTTATCAGAAATGTAAGTGATTACAAAATTAATGTCATTAAAAAGTAATGTACAGTTGAATCTCAGATTGCGAGTAACGTGGTTTAGGAGTGTTCCGCAAGACAAGCAAAGATTTTTAATAAATTTTGAATTAGTTTACGAGTGCCGAGTATCGTGTATCACGTATGAGCCTCTTATTTTGACACTGAGCGTCAAGTGATCACAACTGAGCCAATTATTTTTCTCTCTCTTGCGCTGCGGAATTATGGGTAATCGTCTCCCCTGCTGGGTCTTAGTGCTCGTCTCTTACTGGTATAATCAACATCTACCTCTCCCTCATATGTGTGTGCGTGTGCCTAATTTGACACTATGCTTGTAAACTTAAAAAGCCGAGGACGAGGCGAGGGGTTAATTCCACACACACACATACAAATACATGGCACCTGTGCACACAAACGGAAACAATTATTTGTCAGGATTTATTTTTACTTTTTTTAAATGTTAAGTGCAGGTTAATTTGTTTTATTTTTACTTTATATATGGTATTAATTATTTTAATGTATTTATTGTTTTGGGCTGTAGAATGAATAATTTGAGATTTCATTATTTCTTGCGGGAAAGTTCTATTTGGTTTACAAGTGTTTTGAAATACAAGCCCGCTTCCAGAACGAACTATGCTTTAATCCAAGGTTCTACAGTAATTAGTAAATTTAAAAAGTAACGTCCCCCAACACTGGTGCAGATTGAAAGTAGGGACTCTGGCAGGACTAACTATGACAGCATAAACAAAAGGGAGAGCCAGGAGGAGACACAGACATGAGGGCTCCCTGGGATGTAAAGCCACCAGTCACTCCACCGTCAAGTGAGGAAGACGGCATCTAAACATACCTGTCCACCATAGTACTCTACATTAATGAGTCCCCCATATCTGCTTCTTTACCTAAGACAATCTATTCAAAACTCCTTGGCCAAATAAATATGATTTTAGGCTAGATTTAAATGCTGGGACTGTGTCTGAGTCCCACAAATTAATGGAAGGCTGTTCTATAACTTTGGGGCTTTTTAAGAATAAATTCTGTCCCCTGATGTAGTTTTCATAATATACGGTACTAACAAGCAGCTTGCATCCTTTGATCAAAGTAGGCGTGATGGTTCTTAAGACACTAGCAGTTAGCTTAGATACTGTGATGTAGGACCATTTAATGCATTACAGGTCAAAAGTAGTATTTTAAAAGGAAAGAGAAATTCCACTAGGAGTCCATATATTGTGGACAAGATAAGGGTGATGTGCTCATATCTTCCGGTTCTAGTGATGGACTAACTTAAGTTGTTTATGTCCCTAGTTGAACATCCAGACAGTAAGGCATTATAATAGCTTAACCTGAAGGTAATAAAAGCATGAAATATTTTTCTGTATCATTTATTGACAATATTTCTGAGATGAAAAAATTTCTATCCTGGTAATATTATCTACATGAGCTTCAAATGAAAGATTGGTATCTATAATCACACCAAGCAAGTTAATTAACATCTAGTCTCTTATGGCCTTCACACATTGCTCACCTTTTTAAATCTGATTTTTTGCCCTCTGGCTTTGCTGAGACATATAAATGTGCATTAGTAGCAGAAACTAATAACATGCTTACGAATTATCAGGGATGAGTAGAGTAGCCAAAGAATTTACTCAAATAAGAGTATCTGTACTTCAAAATAATTTAATCAAGTGGAAGTAAAAAGTAGTCATCCAAAATATTACTCAAGTAAGAGCAAAAAAGTTCCAGTGGCATTATTATGTTTTTTTTTTTTTAATTAATGTTTAACTGTTATATTATTATTTCATTCCCTGTCTACATTTTTTCCCATTATGCCATTTTTTCCCCATTATCGCATCCTTAACAACGTTAACCCCAGAGTCGTGGCTGTATTAGAGGTACAGTGAATACCGTGAAACAGCTGGTGAAGGTGGGATCAATGGTGGAAAAAAGACTGTACGGGAGCGAAGGATTACTGGCAGAAGGTGGGGTCACAGAACAGTAAGTAGATGATGAGCAAGAAAGCAGCAGAACAGAGTTCATCGAAACACCTAGCTGGACTCTCCATCGCTCAGCCTCATTTAGTCCCGTCTCTTCTGCACAGGGAAAGGAGGTGAAGACAGTGATGGATACAGATAGTACTTACACTCTCATGAAGGAGATCCCATGGCGACAGCTCGGGAAACAAGCTGTTGTAGACACCGCTCTGTCCCTCCAGTGGTTTGTCATTGCGGATGGGAAGATACACCAGGCAAAAGCACAAAGGCGTGTCTACTATACAGTAAGTGGCATGACACGGAATGTCTACTTGACACGTACATCCTGGATGAAGATCATCTAGCATTTCCATTGATAGTCGGGCTTGATTTTCTGATTGCAACAGTGGCTGTCGTGGAGGTCGCTCAGGGAAGGTATGGCCTAAGGACGGAAGGGGGTTTCACTCATCATCCTTTCCTGCCCCCAACAAGACCTTCCAGAATTAAACACAAGAGCCACCGGGTCACCCATTCGCCCTCCTGCTTCCTCCCAGCTGTTTTACACATTGCCATCAAAATCAGACCCTCCAAGCCTCTTCACCAAACCTTCCCCCAACCTGCCCAGTGACCTGCGGGACATAACTATGGTGGTATATTCCTGCCACAATTCTAAGCGTGCGGTTCGACATTTTGAGAGCAGACAAAGCAGTCTATGTGCGTGCAGTGTCTCCACTGCACGCTCAACAGCTCAATTCTGCGTGTGCAGTGTCTCCCCTGCTCGCTCAACATGTTCTTTGCGTTCGCTCGACTCTGCCTGCACGCGCATGCAACATTTATTTTCTGTGCACGCTTGACTCTGCCTGTACGCTTGCTCAACTTTGTCCAGTGTTACAAAACTGCCACAAAACCAGCCAATCGCAGACTTCCACACATGCAGTTTTCGGACTGTCCCATTCTTTTTGGTGCAAGTCTCCACTCTCGGTGGCTCTGGAGTTACACTTCTGTGAACTTTGGCAATCTCCTCTAACCCATAACAGATTAACTGATGAGTCTTCACTGTACCCTCATGGGTTTTGATCCTAAAGAGGTACCTTTTTGTGCTCACTTTAATGGCCATCTTGCCAACCCCATGAAACACTAAGGTAACTTTCTCTCCTCTTAACTTGAGCATATAAGCAGCTTTGTGTGTAATATAATTTGTGAAAGTCCTTTTTTGTCTCTCCCAGAACAATCTTAGCTTTGTTGGTGAATGCTCTCTTGAACTTTTCTGCTAGTTCTGGTGAGAGTTCAGGCAAAAGCTCCTCCTGCTCATCTGTAAATCTGCTTCCTTGCCTGGGGTCTTTGGTGGTGGCTCTTCCCCCACCCATGTCCTTGAGTTCCCCTTTTGGACAAAGGAGATAATGGTGGTCTGACAAGGCTCCCGTTTTACAGTCTTTGTTTCTGCAAAGATAGTTGTCGTTGGACCTGTCACCATCCTTGTGACATCCCAAGCACTTTGTACACTCGCTTAGTTCCTTCACAATGGATTTCCTCTCTGCTAGTTTTAGTTCTTTGAACTTTTTGCAGAAGAAGATTTTGTCTCTATGCTTCTATTTTCTCACACGATGAATCCACTTTCCGTAGAAACGTTCTTTGTTGTTCTGGTAAAGGTATACTTCTCAGACATCTTTTCTGGCCTTTCTACCTTTTCTGAAATTTTGAGCTGCTCAAGCCTTTCAAGAATTTCTTCTTCTTTCTTTAGGAACTCTAGTTGTGCATTTAAATGTTTCTCTGGTGTGATGCCATTTGCAGGATCTGTCATATAGCAAGAAAGAAACTTGCTTTCAAAGGACATCATCACTAGTGAGTTCTTGGTTAGGGTTGGGTACCGAAAACCGGTGCTAATATGGCACCGGTATCTATAAAACCGGTTTGTACCGGACCGAACCAGAACACGAATTTCGGTGCCTCATTTCGGTGCCACTTAAATGCCTGAACTGTCGATTAATATATTTGTCCTCTGGGGCTATGATGACACAGTTGTTATAAGCATTAGATTAATCAACACACATGATCGCTAGTAAAATTTAAATAGCGGCACCGGTATCGAAAGTACTGCATTCATGGAATGTCAGAAATGATCGGAAAAATAAATTATTTCCTTAATTAGAAAAATCTTGAGGACTTCGGAAAGCTTTGATGATACAAATCCAAAACATTGTTGCAGTAATGCTACTGTCCTTTAGATTTTTGTAGATTAAAAGTTTATTAGATTAGATAAAAAAAAATTAAAAGCACAAATCATCGGGAAATTAGACCATCCGAAATGGCACTATTGGTGTGATGACTCCAGCCCCAGTCATACCACACGTAGCAAAAAGGAGTCCACCGACAGCTGCCTTTCCACAGGTATGTAGTAGGCTAATGTAATGTTGCAAATGCAAACACAAAGGGTCAAACTATTTGTAAAATACTAATGTAACATGGGTTCTGTTTATAATTATGGCTTTCCAGCTAGTACTTAAGCTTTTAATATATTGTTCAATTTTAAGCATTTAATTTTTTGTTCAATAAAAATGTATTCTTGAGTCATCCACCATCATTTTGTGGCTTTTGCAAAGTATCGGTTCAGGCACCGTTTTGGCACCGGTACCGGTTTAAAAGTATCGATTTGGCACCGGTATCGAAAAAACCCCAAACGATACCCAACCCTATTTTTGATTGCGCTGATGTTCCCAAGGTCTGTGAGATCTGCCAGAGCTTTTTCTACCATTTGGATTTATTCTATAGCCCTCCTTGGCTAATTTTCGCTCACAGCAGGAATCCTTTCTAGCTCCACGACAATTTCCATAGCGATTGTGGCTTTGTTTCATTAACAGTTCTCCAACACTCTGAAGATGTCAGCATAGCGAGCTCTTTAGCGATCTTTTTGTCGATGCTGTCCTCCAGTTGAATCTTTTTAACCTCAGCCGACCCTGTGGGTTCCCCTTGTCTCTGGAAGTTTTCCCAGTCCCTCTTCCAGTGGTAGAAGTCCCTCTTATTACCACTGAACGTACTGTAGGTAAGCTTGTAGGTTTGATTTTTACTGCTGGCATAATCTGAGCTGCAGATGCTATCACATCCATCTTATTTTTCACATAGGTTTCTGATGCTTGCGCATTCTCTGTTATCTATTAAGTACATGCAAATTAAATTTTTCTTGTTTCACACTTACTTCTGAACTCTTTCAGCCTTGGTTGCCTCTTTCACCAGTCTCAAGAGTTCCAATTGCATACTATAGCCGACCGTATCGACAGGCATGGTGATTGATTCACAAGCTCATTGATTCACAAGCTTATCATCTGCATCAATGTTTTATTAAAATGTTTCGTTGAGGCCTAATGTTTACAGTTTTGTTATTGAAAAAGTTCACGAAGTCCTCACTGCTGGATGTTATTGATGTGGTAATTTCTATGGTGGTCTTACTTCTGGTTAATTTTGCTACAGTATTAAATAAAAATCTATAATTATTTTTGTTAATTTCTGTAAGAGTGGAGAGATACAGTGAAACACTAAGAGCTTTTTTATGCGTTCCTTCAATGCTATTTGAAATACTAACAAGTTAGTTTGACACCATTTACATTCTACTTTTTCGAGCGGTATATATAATTACACACACAAACCGATCAGCCATGCCAGTACAGTACAAAACATTGTTCCCAGTATTGTGTAGGTCCCTTGTGTTGCCTAGGCAACTCTGGTCCATTGGGGCATGACTTCACAGCACACTCAGGGGTATTGTGGTGTCTGACATCAGGATGTTGGCAGCGGATTCTTCGGGTTCTGTAGGCTGTGAGGTGGGGAGCCTCTGTGGCTTATCTTGTGCAGCCCATGGGTACTCACAGCATGTGCTGTCTTTACTTTTCTGTGGGATGGAGGCATGGGTGAGCCCTGGGGGCCTATGATCCTGTCACCAATTATACACTGCCTGGCCAAAAAACTTTCACAATCTGATTTAATTCAGTCACCTTTAGCTTTGATCACACCACACAATGTTGTGGCCAGTTCATCTGTGAAAATGATTTCTCATAAACCACTCTTTTACCATTTGAGCCCTGGAATATGCCTGTTCTATCAGGAAATATAAAGTCCATTGATGTGATACCCAAGACCTTCAGTACATTCAGGTCATCAGCTGACTTAATTTTATTGCCACCTAACAGGAGCCTAGACCTAAGTAACTGAAGCAATCTCAGATAAAAACACTGCCTCTTATGGTGTGTGTATTGCTTCATACGCTTCCCATCTTTGCCTCAAATCATCAGACCACATGACCTTTTTCTATTGCTTCAAAGTGCAATCATGATGCTTCATAGCAAATCCAAACTTTTTCTCTCATTAGACTCACTTAAAAGTGGTTTTCTTCAGGCAACAATCCCAATCCTGTGAGTTCCATTATATGCATTGAAATGCTCTTACTTACAAAGCTATGGTTTTTACTATTAATTTTCTTACCAAGTGTGTAAGTGATCTCCATTCACTATTTTTCTCCTGACCACATTTCTTCCACAATTTTGATGGTTCAGCACTATCCTTAAAGGTTTGATTTAACCCATCTGCGATATTTATTTTTGACCAGGTAGCGCAAATAGACAGACAGATAGATAGATAAGGAAATTGCTAAAACTACTGAAGTTGGGTTAAGAACGGTAAAGTGCATTATTCAAACTTGGAAGGATATCGGTAAACCATGAACTTAATTAAAAAAAAAAATCTTGAATAATCATGATCAGAGATCATAAAAAAGAACCCCCCAAAAAGAACCCAACAGGTTTGTAGACTTAAGAAAACCTTAGGCTTTAAAGAGAGAGTTAGACTTGTATGTTTTGTTTCCATGTAATCATGTAAATGTCCAGTTTATAGATGGACGTTTGGAACTGCTGAACTCTGGTGAAGGCTTCAATGATGTGTTTGAGGAGGAGATTAATATGGGAGAATATGCTGGTAAGGATATTTTAAATATACATTTCAGACTTTTATGCTGGTCCAATAGATATTCTTGCCTAAAAATGTGAATGCCCTTTTTTTCGATTACAACATTTCAACCAGCCTGTGAATTTTAATTAATTTCAATAAAACGTCTTAATTGAAAAAAATCTTCAGCGCTAGGTAAAACTATCTGCATTCACTCGGCTCACAAAAAGAATGTGTGTATCTGTGTGTGTGTAAACATGTATCATATGTTTATATATATATATATATATATATATATATATATATATATATATATATATATAAACATATGATATGTGTATATGTTAAGCATATGTGTTTAAATGGAAGCATGTGTGTAAAAAATGTTTTGTTTTATACAGGTAGTGATAAAGTATACCATCAGTGGCTTCTCACATTTAAGGTTGGTGCACATTGTTTTGCATGTCTCTTAACATGTTTTCTGTACTTCTATGTTAATAACGTTGCATTCCTTCACAGAAAGGAGGGGGGGCCATCTTTAACACTGTGAAGACAAAAGCAAATCCTGCTATGAAAACTGTCTACAAGTTTGTAAGTCTAGTATTCTTGTAGATAGCTTAACCTTTCACGCACAGTGTAATACATAGTTAATACATATTCCAAATATTAAAATGGTTGCAGGTAGCTATCTCATATATTTGTACGTAAAGCATAGGTCGACACATCTGTCATCTGTTTAGCATAAATATTGTCGTTGTCCTTCTATGTCACTTTTTTTTTTAAACTGCTTTTAAACCGTTCATCAGAATTCAACCTGAACTTAACTTTTTTTTTTTTATCAAAATATTTTTAGTGGAAATATAAAGAAGTTACACATACATACATACATACATACATACCAGTGGTGAGGGGGGCACAAACAAAATTAAAATTAAACTTTTAATACTCGCCTGTAAATAGCCATTTATCAGGTGATTAAGCATCATTACTACTAGTATAAAAGAAAGACATGACTCACATGAACGATATTGATTTGCTAAGAACAAGAGTAGGAGGGTTCAGGGTGCACAATGCTGCGCCCGAAGGATGATTTGACAAAATCCAATCAGAGCTCAGCCTCAAGTCACATGCTTTTCAAAAATGTACGTGCCTACATAGACACTCGTTTGTCCGGCGCCCCGCGTACACGAACACAAATGAATGTAATACAGCCAGTCAGCAGAAAAAGAAATAAGAGGATTTAATATTTTTAATTGTACAAAAAACAAAACAACCAAAAAAAGGAAAAGAAAAATGTATTAGAAGCAGAAACAAAAAAAAAACTTTTATTACAGATCCAATTTATCTGTATCTAGAAAATGGCTCATAAATGGATGCCAGATGTCATAAAATTCCTGAGTGGATCCCTTTATGGAATAGCGAATCTTTTCTAGGCGAATAAAATGTAAGACCTCTTTAATCCAGGGAACACCCAGTGGTGGCAACGGCTCCTTCTACTTAAACAGGATCATTCTTCTAGCTAAAGGGGATCATATTGGCCTGGACGTCATTCAGGCGTGCACCACGTGAGTCAACACAAAAAGTCAAGTCGAGTCAATTTTATTTATATAGCGCTTTTAACAATTGACATTGTCGCAAAGCAGATTTACACAATCAAAAGAAGTTTGTATGCAATGTGAATGTGTATGAATCAAAATGATAAGATTGTCCCTGATGAGCAAGCCGAGGGCGACGGTGGCAAGGAAAAACTCCCTGACATGGTAATAGGAAGAAACCTTGAGAGGAACCAGACTCAACATAATAATGTGTAAGATCAGCATAATAATGTGTAAGACTGGAAGTTCAGTATAACAGGAGATGTGTTAAAATTAAAAGGAGTCCAGTTTGTTCCTGGAGGCTCAGGTAGACTGTAGGAAATTTCAGTCCTGAGCTATCGAACAACTGAAGTCACAGGTCCCCAGAGAACAGCTGTCAGCGTCAATCGAGGACAGGACAGTCTTCGTGGAAACCATCCCCAGCCACCACGCGCATCCAGGTAGACCTCATCGGGCATCCATGCGACAAGATCTCCAACCAGAAGCAGGACTCCAGGACGAGTTAGACGGCTCCAGGGGGCAGAGGGGTCTGGATCACTGGCAACTCAGGAGCAGAGTGACAGGGAGAGCAAAAGGAGAGAGAGGGAGAGGAGAGAGCAGAAGAGGAGAAAGCAGAAGAGAAGGAGAGATAACAGTTAGGTMTGGTCACAGTCAACATGTATAAGGTGAATGTATATTTAGGGCAAAGTGCAAGCAGGGACTCCGGCAGGACTAACTATAACAGCGTAACTAAAAGGGAGAGCCAGAAGGAAACACAAACATGAGGGGGAACTGAGATGTAAAGCAACCGATCACCTCACCGTCAACAAACCTGAGTGATCAATGAGAGTGTGGAGGACAGCATCTAAACATACCAGTTCACCAGAATACTCTACGTCCATGAGTCCCCCAGATCTGCTCCTTTACCTAAGGTTAATCTATTTACAAAAATGCTTGGCTAAATAAATAGGTTTTTCGCCTAGACTTAAACACTGAGACTGTGTCTGAGTCCCGAACATTAATAGGAAGACTATTCCATAACTTT
>QMIH01002887.1:2548-50501 GCA_003987875.1 Clarias batrachus
GCCCCTGGTTGGCTGTAGAGCCGTGATTAATGTGGGAGCACTAAGTACCTCTCATCCCTCCCCTCTGAGAGAGCTCRGCCAATCCGCTCTATCTAGACGTCCAAGAAGTTACAACAGGGATCAAACTTGCGATCCCCGGGTGATAGGATGAGCACTTTACCACTGGACCACTCGGAGGCCCGCTGGAATGAATCATTTATGTTTACATTATTTCTTATGGGTAAATTATTATTATTATCACTGTTTACGGGTATTTTGATATACAAGCCTGTTTCCAGAACGAATTATGCTTGCAATCCAAGGTTCTAGTGTTATATATGTATATATGTATATGTATATATATATATAGACTTATAAGATTAATAAAATGGTTTATTGAAAAGGTCTGACCTCCAGTCCATTAATGACAGGGACAGGGCTGATGACTGTTTGGATACTGGTCAGGCTTTGACTGAAGGTGTACTCAACAACTTCTGTACCAGTGATTGTCCAACATGAACCATCATTCAACAGCTCTCGATTGCTCTCCTTTTGACATGGAGAAGCCTGAAGAAAAATGCAAATAAAAGAGTTATTGAACCACTTGAAGCCTTCAAACAGTATGTACAAAAGGACCAGGCAATTTTTTGTGCCATAATTGAAAAATCCTTGATTAAAATATGTTTATGAACAGCAACATTTTAATTGTTCTATTTGCTAATATTTGCGCTGGCCATTCTCAACTGGTTAGCTAAAATGCCGGTCCGTGTGTCATAGTGCGGCATTAGGTAACATTGACTTACTTGCTGACAGGGACTCAGTTTACTTTCTAGTTTGCCAGGATATGGTGTTAATATAGCAGTTGAGTAGTGAGTAATGCTTTCTGGGTCTAGTATGTTACTGAAATTACAGTCAGGTCTACAGTCAAGCCAATACATTTTGGAACAAAGATAAGTTTTTTGAGGGCGGCATGGTGTTGTAGTGGTTAGCACTGTCGCCTTGCACGTCCAGGGTCAAGGGTTTGATTCCCGTTTTGGGTCTGTGCACATTTAGTTTCTTCTCCTTGTGCTTGGTGGGTTTCCTCCAGGGGCTCTATTTTTTTTTCCCACAGTCCAAAGACAGGCAAATTAGGCTAAATGGCTTTCTCAAATTTCCTGTAGTATGTGAATGAGTGCGTCTATGTRTATGCCCTGCGATGGACTGGCACCATGTCCAGGGTGTACCCCGCCTTGTGCCCCAAGTGTTCTGGGATAAGCTCCAGGCCCCTTGTAACTCTTTATACAGGAGTAAGTGGGATAGACAACGAGTGAGTGAGAGATAAGTTCTTTGGCATTTGACCTCTGTACACCAGCATGTGGAATTTGCAATGAAACACTCAAGATGTGAAGTCAAGACTTTTTAGCTGTAATTTAAGTTGTTTGTTAGTTTCTACGGTTGTGCTGATGACACAGTTGTTGGCAAAGCCAGATGAGAAACACCAGCTCAATAAAGCTGGGGAATGCATTAAGGACATCAGACACTGGATGCTAATTACTTCCTTCTGTTTAATTTTGGCAAGACATAAGTTCTGGTACTAGGACTACTGTGCATGCAGCCAGAAGTAAGCTTTCTGAACACACAGTAAGTCTGGATGGCCTTTATGTTTCATCATGTGTAGCAGTAAAAGACCTTGGTGTAATTATAGATTATAGCATTTCATTTCAGGATAGCATTGCATCATCTTAGAACTATTGTTAAGATAAAGAATATATTGTCACTAAATGATGCAGAAAAACTAGTTCATGTTTTTGTCACCTCTTGGTTGAATTACTCTAATGCCTTACTGTCTGGAAGTTCTACTAGTTCTACAGTACTAACAAGCTCCAGTAATAGTCCAGAATGCTGCAACCAGTGTCCACTAGAACCAGAAGATATGAGCACATCACACCGCACCACATCTTATTCCCACTGCATTGGCTCCCAGTGAAATTTCACATTGATTTTAAAATACTACTATTGACCTATAAAGCAGGTCATGYCACAGTACCCGAGTGAACTGCTAGTGTCTTATGAACCACCACACCTAAGAGTCTGCCAGATCTGCACCTTTACCTGCATCCTTCGATCAAGGGATGCAGGGAAAGGTGCAGATCTGACATTCTCGTGGGCATACAGTATTCTGGTGAACTGGTAGNCTTTGGCATTTGACCTCTGTACACCAGCATGTGGAATTTGCAATGAAACACTCAAGATGTGAAGTCAAGACTTTTTAGCTKTAATTTAAGTTGTTTGTTAGTTTCTACGGTTGTGCTGATGACACAGTTGTTGGCAAAGCCAGATGAGAAACACCAGCTCAATAWAGCTGGGGAATGCATTAAGGACATCAGACACTGGATGCTAATTACTTCCTTCTGTTTAATTTTGGCAAGACATAAGTTCTGGTACTAGGACACCTGTGCATGCAGCCAGAAGTAAGCTTTCTGAACACACAGTRAGTCTGGATGGCCTTTATGTTTCATCATGTGTAGCAGTAAAAGACCTTGGTGTAATTATAGACTCTAGCATTTCATTTCAGGATAGCATTGCATCATCTTAGAACTATTGTTAAGATAAAGAATATATTGTCACTAAATGATGCAGAAAAACTAGTTCATGTTTTTGTCACCTCTTGGTTGAATTACTCTAATGCCTTACTGTCTGGAAGTTCTACTAGTTCTACAGTACTAACAAGCTCCAGTAATAGTCCAGAATGCTGCAACCAGTGTCCACTAGAACCAGAAGATATGAGCACATCACACCGCACCACATCTTATTCCCACTGCATTGGCTCCCAGTGAAATTTCACATTGATTTTAAAATACTACTATTGACCTATAAAGCAGGTCATGYCACAGTACCCGAGTGAACTGCTAGTGTCTTATGAACCACCACACCTAAGAGTCTGCCAGATCTGCACCTTTACCTGCATCCTTCGATCAAGGGATGCAGGGAAAGGTGCAGATCTGACATTCTCGTGGGCATACAGTATTCTGGTGAACTGGTAGGTTTGGATGCTGTCTTCCCCCACTCTTATTGATCACTCMGGTGTGTTGATGCTGGAGTGACTCGTTGCTTTACTTCCCAGAGAGTCTGTGYTTCCTTCAGGCTCTCCCTTTTAGTTATGCTGTCATAGTTAGTAATGCAGGAGTCCCCAGTGTTAAATATATATTTATCTTGTACATAATGTGACTGTGACCATACCTAAATGTTCTTTCTCTTCTCTCTGTTGAACTACATGTGGCACTCCTGAGCTGACCTTGGACCTGTCTGACTCATCCTAATGCCCCACATCTGGTTGAAGATCTGATTGCATGGAGGTCCCATGTGGTCTATTTGGGAGGCATGTGGTGACTAGGAACAGTTCCACTTGACCTTGAAGATGGTCTTGGACTTAGCTGTTMTCTGATGGCCGGTGACTGAAGTTGCTCCATAGTTTAGGACTRAAATTCCTACAAACAGTTTTGTACCTGAGCCTCCAACAATTAACATGGGCTCTTAAGCACACTTATTAACCTAAACACCTCTCTTGTGATACTTAATTATTAATGACAGATATAAACCAAAGGTGGATGAGTTCCCAGTTCATTCTAGTTCTTATCAAGTTTTTTCCTCTCGCTGTTTCAGGGAGTTTATCCTTGCCATAAATGGACAATTTGATAATTATGATTGATGCATATTTCATCACAACTCATTTAMACATTTTCTATTCTGTAAAGCTGCTTTGCAACAACGACAACTCTTATAAATACAACTGAATTGAATTGAAYTGAAAAAGCGTGGCATTAACTTTTCAGGAATTATAGGCATTTTTACACAATAACACAAACAGGATTMCATGAGGATTGCTTTTAATACTTGAGACAATGACAATGGCTAAGCCATTTTGACATTGACATTGACATACCTACCCAGTGAAGAGTGTTCTTGGCTTGGCAAGGTGTTGTAAAAAGGTTCTTCTTCACCACTGACAGAATTCTAGAGTCATCCATTTTARTTAACTCATGTSWTCTTCCAGGTCTTTTGTTGTTGTTGAATTTGCCAGTAAATTTCTCATGTTGAAGAATGTTCCAAACTGTTGTATTCGCCCCTCACAATGTTTTTGCTATCTCTCTGATGTCTTGTTTTTCATCCTAATGATGGCCACCTTCACTTGCACAGAACACCAAACAAAGACAATTGTAATACTCCACCATCTCCAGGACTTTTCTCCTGTCCTTTGTTTATTCATGAAGTAATGAGGGAACAGGCCACACCTGGACATGCAACTGTTTGTCAGCCATTTTTATGAAACCCCCAAAATGKGTGAATGCGTATGTGCTTGTGTGAAAATGCTATAATTCCTGAATGGTTAAAACCACACCTTTGTCCAACCCCTTGAATTAAAGCTAAAAGTCTTGACTTTGCTCACATTTCAAATTCAATGTAGCGAGGCCAAAAAGGAAAAATATGTGCCAGACTGAATAAGTGAAAACAGTAATATGGGTGAATAGACACAATATGGAATTGTTGCATATTTTAAATAATCTGAATTATTTATTTGATTTTCAAAACTTTATCCAACCAAGTTAAGCTGGGTTATGGCAGACTGCCTGTCGGAATCTCAATTTCATATTACGAGTACTTACTGTATATCCAACACTACATATTGAATACAGGTCATTTGCATTTATTTTCGTGTCGTCATCACCCCAGAACACCATCGATATTCCGAGGCAGGCATTCAAGTTCAAACTATTACATTTCACCCTCTCTTTAGCTACACAGTTGCGCACTAGCTGCCTTGTTCCCTTATAGTCAGTGGCATTATGCTTCTCCTATATGTCTTCTATATGCCCCCAACAAGGAGTAGATATTCAGTACATATCCACTTTCCTTTGCATTAACTCAGAAAATGGTTTTCTATTACTGAAACAGGTCACAGACACTAGATTCACTAAGAATCCTGTCATTGTAAAGTGTGGCAGACAAAACAAGGCTTGTAAGATTCAGGCTGGCTGCCATGTGATGTGCTCTATTGCTAAAGCTAGTACCGAAGACAGTAGCCACAGCAATTGTTTTTCTAAGCCTGTTGGAACTACAAACTTTTCAAAACTGTGTCGACTCAAATTCCCTGACTTCAACAATGTATGGACCGAAGACAACAGCTTTATTTTCAGTAGTGCATTTGGTGGTGATTGAAAATCCCTGGGAGCTTACACTAGATCTGTTTTCTGAAAAGGACTGAGAGATTTAAAACTCTGTCAGGTCACCTGTGCCTATGATTTTGGCCCCACAGAACGAATCACCAACTGAACAACAYAACTAGACTTGTACTGGAATTCCATATAAATGTTAAATTTAAACATGCAAGTTGAACAGACATTGAAATATTTTATTGCCTTGCCAAAGATCTATGTAGGCATCCAAGTTATTTTCACCATCCCTGACTGTTATTTTCGGTACATCACTGTTACATATGGACAGTTTGACTGCAAAGTTAAATGAATTTAAATATGTATATTAAATATAAAATGTATATATTTATATATCAAATTATTTAAGTAGTTTGTTTTAAAAAATATTGCAAAAAAAAAAGATATCAGGAAGTAATACATGTGTAACAAGATGTATTACAAACTACATCATATTTTATGCATGGTTTCTTTTAACCACAGTGTTGCCTGGCAGTGTTGGGGCTTGAACTACAGACCTCCCAATCAGCAGTCCGACACCTTATCCACCGAGCCATTTATCACACTTTGCAGTCAGATTATAAGATGTGCATCATATGTACTGTATGTCCCTTAACTGTGGTGCAATCAGAGTGTCTTTTCACCTGGTACTGTAAGATCTTTTCATTGGAGAGACAGAGGTACATGTGCTTGCTGTTTCTGAGCTGAAATGCACATTTATGAAGCTGGGACACTGGCTCATCTATATCCAGGCATGCATGCTGCTTATTCACCTTACGGATCACCTTATAAAGAGCAAAGGTAGTGCTAGTTAGACACAATGTGATGATTGAGGATAAATATCTCCACAAAGGTTTGTGGACACCTGACCAAAACACCCATAGTGCATGTAGGCCTTCTCCAAACTATTGCGAGAAAAGTAGAAGTAAACAACACAAGATGCTTTATTTCGAAGTAGCAATACCATTTTGTGTACACAATGGTGCACAAAGCAAGGTCCATATGGGCAGAATTTGCTTCAGTTTGAGTGAAAAAACTTGAGTGGCCTGTACAAAACCCTGACCTCAACCACACATAGCAAGAGCACTCTTGTGGCTGATTTGGTAAACTCCACAAACCACATTCCCAAAATCTCATCGAAAGCTTTGAGGTTTTAGAGTGGAGGTTGTTATAACAGCTAAGAGAAAAGCTTTAGTTATCAGACAGATGGCCTCGTATTTGCCTCTAGAATACTGTGGTATACAGAGGAGTTCATGGCCAACTCAATGCCTGCAAGGTGGTCAGGTTCTGTGGTTGCAAAATCATTGCATCAGCCTTACAGAAGAGGCTTTCTGCTAGCACCTTTCAAAACAAACCACACTTGCTCAGGCTTCTTATACTGTAATTGTGCTGTCATGGACTTCTACATACTTTACTAAGCATGTTACATGTTAAATGTGAGATGTAGCTCCTGGGTTGTCTACTCCTGGGAAGATTRGCACCTGTCTTGAATGCGTTCAACTTGAATACTCTCTCACTGTAGAACATTAAACTCCAAATTGTTTGGAAATGGTTTAATAACCCTGTCCAGATTGATGTGCAGCAACAATTGCTTCTCTATGACCACTGCTTATGTCATTCACTTTTTGGCATTGCATTAACACTTAGMTAAATGCTCTAGACCAGCAAACCGCCAAAGCTTCTGCTCTTATAAAGGTCTACACACCTGCTGATGATTAATTGATCACGGGCTGATTATTAGCAGCACCTGGCTGCAACGCACCATTTTTAACAGTAAGGTGGTAATTAGTATTGACAACATGTTTTTTTTTTGGCTTCATTTTTGTTAAATAAATAATTTCATAGTGAACACATTTGTTGTTGTTTGTCTGAAGCTGTAGTTTGCATAATATTGACACCCACTACTCAATCATTCATCATCTATACCACATAGTTCTTTATTCAGGCTCGCAACACCCACTACAATCAGATTATTTTTATTATGCTTTTACACAAAAAAGCATATAATAAAAAAGAGGGGTACTAATTTTTGACTCGCTCACTCTATCTTTGTGCATATATAATCAGTAATATAATTATTTCAGGTTGACGCCCACATACATGTCTGCCTGTCTTTCTGTACAGGAGAACTTTTAATAAGTGTAACTTATTAATACACACATCATACCACTTTATCCTGTATTCATGGAGGTGGGGGGCCTGGAGCCGATCCCAGAAGACTTAGGGCATGAGGCGKWGTAAACCCAGGACAGGGTACTTATCAATACAAAGAAACAAAATTTGGTAAGGTTGAGTATCTTACACTTTGTTTAACGCTAAGTTGTACTTCTTTAGTCGTCAGCCAAATACATTCCCTGTTTAAAGTTGATTATTAAATCCAGCACAACAGTCTCAGTTCAGATATTTAACATGCTCTCATCTTGAACTGCTGTAGATATGTTTGCTCTAACAACCTGTGTTTAATCTCATAATGTCGCTTCACATTACKGTTTTAATTAGCACCATGAATGAACGTATTAGATAAACTGGTTTTAAACTTCCCAGAGGAATACATTTACTAAATTTAATAAATGATCGGTCCATACATCTTTGAAGGTTCAGTTTTCAAAAGTTATATAYCAGTTTTTGGATAAATCCATATTGTTTGTTTGTGTCTCACGTTTATTTTGTGAGGATTTAGATGCTTCATAAATGCATTAAGCTCATTTCTTCCACATACTCTGTGTATTTACTGTAAACTATTGCATTGATTGGCTATGTAGAGTGATGAGAATAGCCACACCCACTTGCTGTGATGCTTGGCTGATTGCATCACTACATAAATGAGGTGAACAAGTTCTCCTATTAAAGAGGATGGACATGGCAAATGAAACTGCTGCTTATAGTAATTCATAGGGTATTATATACAGACATTTCTATTTTCTGAAGAGAATATAAAAGGCCCATCTGTGCTCCAAGATACATGTGAACACCAGGTGGTGAAAACGACTCATCAACACTTAGCTACTCACCAATAAATTACAAAAAAATCATGCCTGCATTATCAATTATGCTTCTCACCCTAATCATGAACTATTTACCATCCTTCTATCAATCAGGCAGTACAGATGGCTCAGCACCGGCCAAACTAAGAAATAACTTTTTTTCCCCCGTGGCTGTTTCCACTCTAAACAGCTGATCATGATTTAATAACCAGTATACTGCAGCATGTTCAAAAGTACTCCCTTATTTAATTGGATGTATTTTCTGTAAAAACAAAATAAAAATCATCTGATCATAGTGGGTTAAAGGTTTTAGGCAAATACAACCCATCGTGAACATCCACATATAATATGGAACTTTTTTTTTTTTTTTTTACTGTGGAATTATTTATTTAACAAAAATGAAGACAAATGAAAAAACATGTGTAGTGCAGTACTAAGAACCCCCTAACAGAAGAGAGTAAGTTGTAGCCAGGTGCTGTTCATCAGCAGACCTTGATTAACTGATCATCAGCAGGTGTGCAGACCTCTACAAAAGCAGATGTTTAGGCAGTTTGCTGGTTTGGAGCATTCAAGGGTGTATTAGCACAAATCCAAGATCGAAAGTCATATACAATGGTCTTAAGAAGTAAATGTTGCTGCACAGATCGCTAGTTCGAATCCCGGGTGRTGCTGTAACCTCTCGCAGCCGGAGGTCTAGAGAGAGCTGATTGGCCGAGCTCTCTCAGAGGGGAGGGATGAGAGGTACTTAGTGCTCCCGCATTAATCACGGCTCTACAGCCATTCAGGGGCGTCTGTGAGCTCGCGCAACGGAGGGAGCGGATAGCGCTGTCCTCCGAGTGTGTTACGTCGCCCCTAACGGTGCGCGAGCGAGCAGCTCGAAAAGATGCGGTCGGGTGGCGTCACGTGGTTCGGAGGAAACACGTGATAGTCTTCGGCCATCCTGGCTGAGTGGTAGTAGTAGCCTTAATGTGGGAGCGCCCCCTAGTGACGGGGAGGAATTGGACACGACTAAAATTAGGGAGAAAATCGGGGGGAAAAAAAACAAAACAAAAAAAAAACAAATAAGTGAAAAGCTTTAAAGAGAAATAAAATAAAAAAAAGAAACCCAAGAGCTACACAGACCCTACAGGCCTCACTGAGCATGTTAAATGTTAAAATCCATGACAGTTGGAAGGGCTACCAGGAGAAAGCCTTCTGTCTAAAAACCTGGAAGCATGACTGAGGTTCACAAACTCCATTTAAACAAATCACAAGGCTTCTAGAACAATATTCTCTGGGCAGGTGAAACCAAAGAGGAGATCTTAATGCCCACCAAACTGCATTTCAGCAGAAATGGGAAGAAAAACCACTTTCTTGTACGGTTGTGGAAGATTGATGATTTGGGCTGGTTTTGCAGCCACAGGACCTGGGCATTTTGCTGTTAATAAGTCGATCATAACCTCCTCTGTATACCAGATAATTCTAGAGGCAAATGTGAGGCTGTCTTTATGACAGCTAAAGCTTGGTAGAAATTGGGTCATGCAACAACTCTCATCCAAAAGTCTCAATGAACTGAAGCAATGTTGTAAAGTAGAATTGGACAAAATTCCTCCACAATGCTGTAAGAGACTGATAGTCAAAAAGGAAAGGATTTTGTTTAACATCAATTTTTTTTCTTTTATATAGGGCACATGGATTTATAATCAGTTCATTTACTTTATTAGATTCAGGCAGCAAGGTTAGTATTGTAGCCTTGCACCTCCAGGGTTCAGGTTTGATTCCCGGCCAGGCTCAACTCCTCTCTGTGTGTGCATTGAGTTTGCATGCTCTCCCCATGCTTGGTGGGTTTCCTACGGAAACTCTGGTTTCCTCCYGCAGTCCAAAGACATGCATATTAGGTTAATTGGCGTTCCCAAATTGCCCATAGTGTGTGAATGACTGGGTGACTGTGTATATGTGTGTGCCCTGTGATGGATTAGCACCCTGTCCAGGGTGTACCGGGCCTTGTGCCCAAAGCCTCCTCGAGACCCTAAATACAGGATAAAGCGGTATAGACGATGGGTGAGTGAGGTTTGATTCAGGTAAAACAAACAGTACAACAATTCAAGCATTCAGAAACTTTTAAACAAGAAGAAGTAAAGTTTATACCATGGGTGGCAATGCAACTCCTGAAATGGTGCATACCAGCTGAACCACACAGCCATAACAGATGTAACTCTCACACACAGAGTAATCACTGCGGTCAGTCTGCTGATCCTCTACTTCAAAAAGAAAGAGAGAGAGAGAGAGAGAGAAATAAATATTCAGTGTTGGCCTGCAGACATGCAACATTTTGAAAAATATATTACTTTTTACATATCTGAAACACACATTCAGTTATAATGGAAATATTTCTGACACTTTCAGGATTTACACAGTTTGTCATATTTCACACTAATCTTAAAATTTCTTAGAGTTTCTTACATAACTACTGTATAGGTGCCTTATAGTTCCCTTTCAAAAGCTACACTCGATGTTGCGTGAAAACGCTATGGGAACATCTCTTTGTTCAGCTGGTTGTGAACCATGTGGGTATCAAACACGCCAAATTTTGGCCTATATAACCTCGGTCAGGTGACGTCATCTGATGAGGTGCACCTGCAGGTTATAAATAGGAGTGAACCGGAAATATCCTCAGGTCTTTTTGTCTTCAAGGACCGCATTGTGTTTGATCCAATGCCGCACTACTGGCGTAGCTGGACGTCCTTGCAGACAAAAATTGACCTGAGGATGTTTTCGGTTCACTCTTATTTATAACCTGCAGGTGCACCTCATCAGATGACGTCACCTGACCGAGGTTATATAGCTTAAAAGAATGCAGCCTCCATCATTCTTAAGGAGAAGAGGATTGGAACAACCAACTGTCTTTCCAGATCTGGCAGCCCAGCCAAACTGAATAATCAGGGATGAAGCATTTGGTCAGGTTGTGGATAGATAGAGGTAACTAAGAACCTCTAAAAAGGGTCATTCTAAATGAGATCCTGTTGTGGAGCCTGACAGGAGGACATCATAACTACAACACTCCATCAGTCAGGGTTCCATGGTGATGTGGTCGGACAGAAGCCATTCCTCACTAAAATGTATATGACAGCCAGATGTACATGACAGCCAGTTTGTCAAAAAGCCTCAGAAGGACTGAAATTTTCTGTTCTGACACTGTTCTGAACTTTTTGGGGAACAAAACCGTTTTGGGAAAGCAAGACATCAGCTTATTAAAACCATCCTTATAGTCAAACCCAGTTGTGGCAGCATCATGATGTGGGGATGCATTTTCTGCAACTGGGACGCAAGTCATTATATGGGGGGACATTTTTGTCATCAGGTCACATAGCCTTTTACTCCCAATTCTGTGAGTTCTCACCACGTTGTTTGCATATGGAAATTCTATTATTTTTACTATAGAGCATAGCTATGGTTTTTACTGTAGATTTTTTAACCATGTAACCTCACCGAATGTTGTTGTAAGTGATCTCCATTCATGATTTCTTTTGAAAATCATCACTATCCATCTGGGTTCAGCTCATGCTAATGTTTTAAAGGGTTTTTGTAGTTATTTTCTTTAGCCCAATAATTTGACCCTTCTGAAATAACGGTAGGTAGTGCATATTTTTCTCATCGCTTTTTTATGATCAAATCTTTTCCCTTTATCATGAAAGTTAGTGATACATAAAAGGGTTAATGTAATGCTGTTATTAATGTTTAATTAATGATAATTGTTAAATAATTATTGTTCATGTTAATTAGACTAAAAGTTATCGGTCAATATAATGCTAAATAGTTTTTCCAACTCTCTGAGTTCACCATCTTCAATCAGTGAGTGTATGAAAAGCCAGAAAAAGAGACAACATTCCTTACCGAGAATGAGAGTGAAAGCAGTCCACTGTCTGGCGCTAGCCACAAAGCCTCCACCCTCCACTGCAAGATAACGGGTGCTGACTGTCTGAGACCTCAGCCTATTAAACAATGAAACTCTTGAACCAGATGAGATGCACACTGAAAACACATATAGAGACACAAGCAAAGTTAAACATACTGCCAAAGGACACATGCTAACTACAGTGAATAAAATACCGTAGTTAAAGCAACCCGTTGTTTTATGGGTCACAAAATTCATTTCATTGTGTCTCTTTTCCACCAGAGGGTGAGGAATTCAACGTCACTTTGCCACCACTGAGACATTTACAGCACGTCTTTGTTTTTCTGAGCACTTCTGACAAGACAAGACTCACAATGTCAATAGAAATTGCCCTTAACCATATGTTTTAGGATCAAGTGGCCAAAGGTCAAATGCTTAACCTCTTTGAGTGCTGGATAGCTGCCTTGTATTGAACATTGTCCAAGGACTTGAGTCTGAAACTGGAGTTACAATACGTTTCACATAGTATATATACAAGTATTCATTATGTAGAAAGGAAACAAAAAAGATAAGACAAGTGTTCATGGACAGTAATAATGAAACAGAGTGTATACAGAGACCAGATCAGTAGCTCACTCAGTTTCAGAACGAACTTTGCCCTGGTCATGGTTGTGGTGAATCTGGAGACTTGGATGGGATGTCAAGGTGGCACACCAATTATTATTATATATGATATTTAAATTCCAAAAAGTAAACTTAATTGATTTAAGACTATTTAAATTTGTAAAATATTTTGCTTATAAATTATGTACTATAATTTCAGGGACCTGCAAAATCTGGCAGGCATTTAAGGTGTTTATTGTTTATTATCAGAAAGATACTGTATATGCTTCTTTACTGAAGGTGAGGGTGGGATTTTTAGGAGGTAACAATTTCCAATGTGCTATATGAATTTCTGCATTTGAAGTAGATTCCAAGTATTGTGTAATTATAATGACAAGTATTATTTATCATTTTAACACCATTGTAGCTGTCTTCTGAGCCTCAGCCTCATAGTCTCAGTCAATTCTCAGTCAATACACAATTGCACACAGTCACAAACTGACTCACAGTCTGCATTCTTCATGGATTGTCTTTTCTGTGAGGGTTTGGAAATGACTTTAATAAGTCCACTTTGGAAAGATCCAATCTCCTGCCCGCCACTGTGGAACAGACGAAGCAGCAAACGGAAGTGTTTACGCTTATCTGTATCTGAGATATACAGTGTTTTGGCGCAGGCAAACATCTAAAAATATGATTTCAGAAAAAAAAAAGAAAAATGTATTAGAGAAAACATCAGCCAAGCGATGTATATTTTTATTAAATACATTTATTTACAAATTAATTAAATCAAAATTTCAATTACAAATTAAAACAACCTCAGATGAACAACAACATATAATGTTTTTTTTTTTTTTTACCGTGCCATGATTAATTTCATACAAATCTTAATTCTTGTTAAATAAGTAATTGCTTGGTGAAAAAAGTTATATGTTGTTGTTTGTCTGAGGTTGTATGTGCCTATTGTTAATATAATCAGATGATTTTTATTATGTTGTTACACCAAAACCTAGAATTATAGAATAGAAAGAAGGGGTGCCAAGTTTTGAACACAATTGTTAGTTAGGTGAATATTTACTAAAATAGAAAAGATACATTTTTCACTATATTGTAAATCAATGTATCAGATTTATTCCATAACCCTAAATAGCGAAGCACATTGAGATTAAATACAACGAGAGAACAGATATAGAGACACTGGGGACCCTCCATTTTCCTCAAAAAGAGCGCAAGTTAAATATTAGTTGAACCTTGATGATTTACAAGTTGGTTCATGACTACACACTATGTAAATGTTAAACATTTAACTCTTTATAGAGTTTTGGAAATTGACATTGGTATTTAAGGGGTTTGGTATTGGAAGGTCTAATATGGTCAACTATGATGAAAAATGGTTTGGTAAAAAAAAAAAAAAAATAGGTGCTTTAAATTATCAGACAAAAAGTGAATCTCTGATGATTTGTGACTGCAGTCACTCAATAGTTCAGGACGGAATCCTACAGTTTTGTATCTGAACCTCCAACAATGAAAGAGGACTTAATATAAACTTGAGCACCTCTTCTGTTATAATGTTCTAGGTTTCTAACACTACTGATCATTACTACTAAAAGGATAACTAATAACAGAGCTTATCAATCCCTGCTATCTGATATCACCCAAATGAGGATGGGTTCCCTGTTGAGTCTGGTTTCTCTCAAGGTTTCKTCCTATTGCTATCTCTGGGAGATTTTCTTTGCCACTATCACCCTCGGCTTGCTCAGAGACAGTTTGATGATTTGGATTTATACATATTTTCTGACACATTTCACACTCATTTCCCTAATTTTCTTTTTGATTCTKTAAAGCTACTTTGCAACAATGACCAACATTTAAAAGTGTTRTAAAAATAGAACAGAATTTAATTGAATTTAATCTGCATGGAAGCAAATTACATAAGTAACATTTTGGCAGAGGGCATCATGTCATTAGTCAAAAGTAAGTGAGTTGCCTTTAGGAGGAGTTTCGTCAAATGTTGCCATGTTTTAAGTAACAACCAAAAATTATGCAAACAGTCATTTAAACTAGTTCCTTCAGTATTAAATATTCAGTGTTCTTTTATTTCAGACATTTTCCTAGCTCCTTTGATCACTCTATGTATCTGTATCTTTTGGCTTGGGTCTGAGGTATTGTTATACCATTCTTTCCGTTTGTTCTTCAAAGCTCAGTTTGAAGTTGTCTGCTTGTGTCCCAGAGGAGCCATCCAGACCCATGTACCCCCACACACGACAAGTAGACTCACCAGGACCTGATGCTTGTGATAGAGGTCATTGTTATATAAAGTTCAAGTGCATCCATGGACACAGACACAGTGAGTTGAATTTATTTTAGTTACGATAGAAGTGTTTTAATAATGTATTCATGATTAGACCACAGAAATAACTTGTGTACAAACCTTTAAGGTGTTCTTGTCTAAAATTCCATCCACTGCCACAGAGATACACACAAGGAGGAGGACAGAAAAATCTGTTTGCACAGACAACAAATTGATAAACCACAAAATTGTTACTTTCTTATACTTGACTCATGGTAAAGGGTAGCAATTATAAAATAACACACATACCTAGCATGAATCATTTCCTTATTTTAGTTTTTTTTTAAAAATGTTGTATACTAAAACCCAATTCTATACAAATTCTATACAATAATTAATTAATTGAATACAATATACTAATAAGTATAATAATAAGTATAAGTACAAGTATATAAGTATATAAGTAATAAGTATATACTCAATTAAGAGTTCAGACTAAAAATAGATATGAATATTTATTATGATATCCCATTCCTACCAAGTTTACATATTTATAGGGCCATATTTTTTTATTTTACATAGTTAAAATTTTGAGAATTCAATGAAAAATGTCTTATTTTTTTATTGTTTTATATTTGACCTTCTCACCGTTTCTCATTTCCATAGGACTTCTGAGCAACTCTGGCATGAAGAATGATCACTGACTGATCAGGTCTGTACTGAAGGTATTGTGTCACAGAGTCTCTGCTTATTCTTGGTGTTAAAGCAAAMCTTTGATCCACCCTATGGATGCAGACAATTTTATAGTAAATTAATAAGCAACTTTATAATACTATCTGTAAATATRGAATGTGAGCATGGAAATTTAACAATAAAGCTAAACGGGGCACGTTTTTGGGCAAGTGCATTTTTTCACGACGCTTTCTGAATGTTAAAAAAAAATGCAAAGAATAGGATCAAATTATAAAGTTAAGATTTCTCACACTTTTTAAAAATCATTCTTTCTTTTCCCTTTTCGGCCCTCAAGTTTTTCTTTTCCCCTCAATAAATCTACTTTCGCTTCCTGAGCAAGAATTGCCTTTGTATTTGTGTGGTGTGGAAGGTTTATGGCAGGAGTGGTGTYGGCAGCATGGTGTGAAGGGTCTGGTTCATTGGGGGGCTTTGGTGAGTGCTTGCCCAGCATTGCGATAGTGTTGAGATCTGGTGCCGGATGGATTGGTTTGGGTATCTTAGGAGTCAAAGCCTGACATGGTGTTCTACTGTTATGACCCAAAAGCTCATTTTTAGGGTGTGGTGAGGCACTCATTTCTGCTCACCATAATTGTGAGAGTAATTGTCAGCCAATACCAAACAAGTCAGGCTATTCTGATGAGAGCTGTCAGATGGTATTGAAAGCTGCAGACTGACGAAGTGTGGGTAGATGCCTGGGAGAATAGGCCATTCTGGGATATTGGGCAAATCTGTCTGGTGCTGGTAGTTATGCTGTGGTTAGGTCAGAGAGCTTCACTTCCCTCCTCTTTATGGTTTTTGGTGAGGCCATGTGCATATGGTTTGATACATTTTTCTGCAGATGTGTGATTGACATTGACGTGTGTGTGATAGTACCAACATTAATTTAATCATACTGTATGCACAGAAAATTGAAGTGGTTAGAAATGATAACTAATTTAAATTTTATATATATAATACACACACACACACACACACAAACACACACACACACACACACACACACACACGCCTATACTTAGGCATGTAGAAATACCCAAGACCAGTTGAAGATCAAACCAAGCATCAGAATGGGGAAGAAATGTACATGTACATGTACATGTAACTTTGAATGTGATATGATTGTTGGAGACAGACTGGTCTAAGTATTTTCCAAACTGCTGATCTACTGGGATTTTCACACATCTCATGGTTTACAGGGAATGGTCTGAAAAAAAGGGACAATATCAAATCAACTGGAGTGTGAAAATGCTTTGTTGATTCCAAAGGTCAATGGAAAAATGGCCAAACTTTATCAAACTGAGRGAAAGACAACATTAACCCACATAACACCTTCTTAAAATGGAGGTATGCAGAAGATCATGTCTACGCACACATGTTAAACCTTGAAGCAGATGGTCTACAGCAGCAGAAGACAATGATGGATGCCACTCCTGTCAACAAAGAACAGGAAATTCATGGGCTCACTAAACTTGAACAATAGAAGTATGCGGGCTGATCTGATGAGTGTTGATTTCTGCTAAACATTCAGGTGGTATAGTCAGAATTATGTGTAAACAACATAATTGTTTATGAGTTTAAAACGATGGAAAACGTAAATCCATCATGCCTTTTAGCAATGGTTCAAGCTGGGGTGGTGATATAATGGTGTGAGGGATATAACAAATAAGAATTGAGCATAAACGTCATATAAATGCCACCGTCTATTTGAGTACTGTTGCTGACTATATTCATCTCTTTATGATGACAGGATATAAATTTTATAAAGCTAAAAGCCATTTTATAAARCTAAAATAATCTCAAACTGGTTTCTTTCCACAATCACCAGATCTCAATTTAAAAAAGCATATTTGGGATGTGGTGGAATGAGATATTTGCATTATGGATGGGAATCAGCAGAAACTGCAGGATGCTATCATATGAATATGGACCAAAATCACCAAGCAAGTACTAGCAAGGTGTACATAATGAGAACGTGAGTGTGTATATATATAAATATATATATTATCCATTGCTGGGTCTGGCATTTCTCACCTTTTCTGACAATACCCCAAAGATTCTACTGCTTCTAATAATTTGAGATACTGGATTGTCATGAGCTGTAAGCTGTAATAATCAAAACTAAAACAGAAAAGGGAAATTATTACATTTACAAGTATCAATCTAATTCTATTTCAGTTTTTAAATTAAATTACAAAAAAAAAAAAAATCATGAGATTCTCATTTTTCAAGATACACCTATTGAAAAGCTTTTTGGATATTCTGACTTCCTTTTCTAGCAGGACTTAAAACCTGGCTACAGTGCCAAAACTACCACTAACTGGTTTGCTGGCAATGAACTCAACCATCAACTTGTCCGACCTGAAACCCATAGAAAATCTATGGGGTATTTTCAAGAGGAAGTTAAGAAACATGTAACCCTATTGGTTGTAGAAGGATCAGGGATCAATTAAAGGCAGGTGTGCACCTGTAGCAAAGGGAATACAATGAGCAAAATGAGGAAAATTAAGAGCTGGAAGGATTCTGATGCCCTCCCCCCATGCCCCCCCTCACCATTCCGTCGAAGTATCAGGGATGTCGGAAATGCATTCATATACATGTGCTTGAAAAAATCCATTCTCATATTTAACATACGATATATATTATATATGTGAAGGTTTTGTGCTTCAAAAATTCAAAAGTTAAGAAAACAATTAAGATTGAAGATTGCTGTTAAAATATGTTTTGTCCCTTTCACCTGCTGTTTGTCAATTCTATCATGGGGAACATATAATGGATTTTAGGAAATCGTGTTCCACCAGCATATTTGATGGTGAGTTGCTGTATTTATATTTATTTGGGGAACCACACACCCTAGCATTAAGATCATGTTTTCCTTCATAATTATGCATCCACTTTTGTCTGTCAACGTTAAGGTCAATCAGGTACACAACTTCATATAAACATATACGTTTTAGAAATTTTGTGTCCTATAATTGCTATAATTGATATAACTGTTTGTGTGATACACACACTTTTCAGTTAATAGAAATGTATTGTTTTCATTTAGATTATTATCTGCAATATGAATATATATTAGAAAGGTAGCCCTAAGCTTAGTCATATGTTATAATCAGTTAGATGATCTGATTAATTCAACTTTAAATTAGGCAGCGTCTGTCAGAACGTCATGATTTGAATCGGCGCGCACAGTGCGCGCGACCGGGGAAACGTCGGGAATCGGAATTTTCCAGAATACTACGGCGGTTGTTCTGATACTACGGCTGATTCGGCTTCTGATAACGCTGACACTGTAGAGATGATTCCAATAAGGGTATTATTATGATTATTATTATTAAGGCGCTGTAAAATACAAAATAAATAGCCTATCATTCCATTTGATCATTTTACTAAATGATAAAAGCGATTGATTATATACTGTAGCTTCGCAGTGGTCTAATCGTCACTCGGTGTTACTTGTGACTGAGAAAATATACACGTGTTGGCATGGACCAGTTTTGGGGAAGAAAAAGAAGAAGAAGAAGGATTTCAGAGTGGGTGGATCCACACAACCTGCTCCACGTACTTAATCCCAAATCGGTGTATTTCAGATTCATTCTGCGTCTTACAGATCACGACTGCACTCCGAGAAGGCTTTTCCTTGTTTTCAGTCGTTCTGTTTGTCTCTGCTTCAAGAAGAGAGATTACTCTCGCTTTAGAAACCTTCAGACCGAGGGGAACTGAGTACACACACAGAGAGAGAGAGAGAGAGAGAGAGAGAGAGAGAGATTTGTCTACCTGTCCCATTTTGCCGGCTGCGTCTCACTTCTTCCCTGCGCTTCGCCAAGGTGAGTAAGGACTGATGCATTATCTCTGTACACGTGAGCATCATCCTCAGTCCCAAAGCCTGAGAACAAACATGTTTCTTTTACTTTTATATAAAGTACGTAATAGTAAAAAAAAAGTACATGTTGTAAGAAGAATTTACAGTAAGTCAGCAAGTTTTAATAGTCATTTAATCTTTTGGCTCAGTTCTAGTCGTCTCCAATAGTCTGTTTGGACAACATACTGTAATTCTACTTGAATTGTTAAAATAGTAGGATTCTAATTTGAATTTGAAGAGTCTGGTCTCTCTCTCTCTCTCTCTCTCTCTCACACACACACACACACACACTCACACACACACACACACTAATTTCTAATGAAAAATTGTGTACCTGAGCTACTATATGCAAATGTTTTTTGTTGAAAAGTACTGAACACGGACTTCCTAAGGTAAATCTGCTATATTGCAATATTGTCCATCAGTTCATAATAATAATGAAAAAAAAAAAAAGATTTATTTGTGGATAGAATATACCACGGTGCAATATATAATATCTGGAAATTCACTAATGTATCATATAGAAATAATTGCTAAATATGTCATTCACAGGCCGTTCCTTTTTACTAGAAGTAGTATGTCAAGGTGGCAGGATTTGTTATAATCTTAACTGGAAATAGAAAATGTATTTAATATTTTAAATACACTAATCCTCTCATCTTGACTTGTCTACTGAGGTGTGCAGTGACTTGCTGAAGACAAAGCCACAGTGTAAATTGCTAACAGTAGCAGAGTCTCACATCTGCTTCCAATTTCATTCTAACAAGAAGGTGCTGTTCCCTACCCAGCTCCACTATGAACCTGTCAGTCAACCCTAAGTAATAGAAACACAGCTCACTGATTCTCTGTTAAGACCTTCTTCTGTGGTGAGATCCCCTTTTTTTTGCCAGTGCCCCAAGTTGAGCTGAGCAGAATGTGTATAATGTGAGTGTTTCTCCGGTGGCTTGATGTCTCAGGGACTGATAAACACGTGGCCATACATGCAGAAAGAGTGTTTTCATTTAGTTGTTTGTTGTTCTGTGAATTAATATGTATTCTCCTTCACTATATATTATGGATATAAATTTTCACCATGAAAAATGAAAAGACATTCAAACTTGCTCTCATGATTAAAAAAAAAAAGAATTTAAGCATACTCATATCAAAAGTTCTGAAATTTTTTAGTAAAACAAGGTTAAATTGATGAGGTGAAACAACGTTTCTTACAATTGTACTTGTATAAAATTCAACAAAATGAACCTTTCATTAGAAGTCATAAGCAATTTTTCGGGTTGTGTTAAAAATATCAATAAACATTGAGTTAAATACAGGTTCTCAGGACAGTTTTTTGGCCCTGTGCATATAGACAGTTTAAAATATTGGGTAAAGTTTACAAAAACATAATATCCATTAAAACATAGAGTTTTACAACCTGATCTCAAAGATTCATTTTGCTGTACAGTATGTCTTAGTGAGACATAAGAAACCATGAGACTGCACATTTCGTCTCCTTTCTTAACCACAACCATTTATAAACTTTGAGTTTGTTAATGCAGTTTAATATTAGTTTAACACCAAAACACAGTTTCTCAAAATTATTATTTTTTCTATGATAAAATTGCTTTGACAATTTAGTCTGTGAAAAATAGGATCCCAGCTGTGGACTGCCCACTCACCAACATCTCCCTGTGCTTCATTTTGTTCGTGCATGCCTCTCAGTTGCAATTTTCTTCCTTTGTCTTCTAAAGCTCTTTTGCCCTGATTTATATTCCACTCTACACAATTCTGCGCTTCATCACACCCATTCTTTTAATCTATCTGCAGTAAGTAGATGGTATGTTCATCAGACCTCTACAATATGTGTCTTCATCACCCATCACCTGCTGTTGTGGCATTGGTGTTGAACTCCTGGTGTTGTGTGTTAACCCCAGTGTATATTTGTTCAGAGAGATAACAAGCTGCACCCAGGTGTGTGGTTCTCATGCCCCCACTTTGCTTCACAAATAGCAGGTACAAGTAAATACAAGGACTGAGATGCACGGAGTACAAACGTGGAGATTATCTGCATAAGTAATATTAAGCTGTATATTTTGATTAGACATATATTAAAACATGAAAAAAGTATCACACATTACAATTAAGTATTTTCATATTAATAATTCAAAACATTGCTTCCTTAGAATGAGAGGAACAGATCAGCTATATCTTAATTGTGCAGGAAAATTACAGATAAAAAAAAAAAAAACACATGTGATTTTCATAACTTGCATATTTTAAAATGCTCAGATGGGATTTCTGTTTTTGTAAATGCATCAGTGTTTCAGCTTTTTTATGCCTCTTTTAATTGTACATTCTGTTAACATGATGTTGCTTTTACAATATATAAGTACATTTAGGAATATGCTGTTATGCTACTCTTTTATAAATTCTTCTATGGATAGTTTAAGGGTTTTAACTTTCCAAACCTAAAAGCCTAACTAAAGAAAATTTTAATGTTCTGGATTTTAAAATGTTCTCAAGTGTAGTGGTGCCATTGTAAAGAACAGCATAAAATATAYGGCCATACAGCACATGGCTGCTTCACCTTGAGTTTGATTTGTGCCTGAGTCAGTCAATATGTGTAGAATATTTAAAAGTAAGTTAAGAAAATGGACATTTACATGTTTATATACAATTCCATCCAAAAGACTTGACTATTATGTTGGACCACATTCACTTTATTTACATCACACATTTGCTGTTGAATCGAGAACCTTCTGTACAGTCACACTTTTTATTTTCATCCAGATTTACATAAACTTTTGGCCAAGATTTTGTATAAATGACAGGAAGGTAGAACCACTCCTTAAAATGTTCTCTAGTATATTCTCTCCTGAAGTACAAAACGCAAACACACACACAAAAAAACTGCAGTCCTAAGGTTCAGCCTAAAAATAACACCAATTTGTCACAACCAATATCAGCTAAATCTATCCATGGTTTTTCGAAGAACTGAAAGAACTTTTAGGTGGCACCATTTTAACATGAGCAGTGTATTTAACCATGGATGGATGTGGCTGATGATCTCAGCCCTGATGTATATTCAAAAAATTTTAACTTTTGTCAAATTGTCCTTGTATAAATATAGCTGTCATTTTTACTGTTGATGTTTTGTTATGTAACTTCACCAAGCGGTTAGGTGATCATCGATAATTTTTTCTGACCACATTTCTTCTGCGATGTTGACAGTTCAATATTATTTTACCAGGGTTTAGTAATGTGTTCTTAACCCAATTTTATTATCATTTGCTTTGACCATTTTGCAAAATCCATGCCTATATAGAGTGTGAATTTTCTATGACCACAGGATATGTCTTTTGAAAGTTGTTTAAGAAATTAGAAGATACTCCTTGTGTCAGTTAGGGTTAAAACAGTTGTTGTCAGCCAAAACATTTTAAGCAGTACACTATTAAATGCTCTTAAGTATTTGCTTATTTAAAACCAAATGGTGGTGATTTATTTCAATTTTGCCCAGAGAGTGCGCATATATTAGAATTACTCCTTGTATTTTGTCAGTACTTTTGATTACAACCATAATCATCATATTTTTAACAAACATTATTATTATTATTATTATAATAATGACTGCAAATTGCATAATCTCCATTCAATGAAACTTATAGATATCGACTATAAACAGAATGAAAAAAAAAAAAAGAAAACACTGAAAATTTATAATTGTTCTGCTCCATAAAAGATTCTAGCAAGACATTCCAGATAAACTATGATCTAGAAAGTGGTAATACCAAAACTAACACATAATAAGGAAAGTAATGCTGTTAATTATGGGTGATCATCAAGTGTAGTATTGCTCTCTTTCTAATATCCAGTTTTGAAAAAAAAAAAAAATCCAGCGGAAATGAAATAGAATAAATAATGGAAAAAAATCTTATACTGTATGTAAACACCTATTAGCAAAAAAAAGGAATGAATAATAGGTTAATATAATGGCAAGAAAAATATAGATTAGAGAAATAATATATACAGTATGTAAGAAAATAAATGCAACCTTATTAAAATATGTGATTTCATGAATAGAATGTCTGTATCCTAGCCTCAGTAACCCTTAGCTACTTAGAGATTTTATCTTGACATGAAGCACGCACGCACACGCGCACACACACACTCACACAGGGGCCCTTTGTGTCAGTCAGACGTAATGAATAAAGGTCTGGTGATGCTGAAATAACCATTGTGGATCAGTGAAGTCCCAAAGGGAGCACAAAAGTGATACAGTTACACAACCTTTTACCTCAGCATGTTGTATGTGTGAAGTAAGAGATGGAGAACAGCAGAATGTCTTAATCACTGCTAATGACTGCTGAGGAGTACTTAACAAGTAAAAAGCAAAAAGACTACTTCTAGGTTGGGTTTTCTGCTGATGAAGAGGATGACTTTGTTGTTTTATTTTTTGTTTCTGGATTGTGTTTTTAGACTGAGAAGAACCATATTAACAGCATGCCGTTTACAAGCTAACTTGTGCAGACATTATTTTTTTCCTGTAATTACTTTGCACTGTGCTTGAACTAACAGCCTGCTGACATGCAAGTAATTTATGAGTTGAATAATTTCTCGGTGTTACCAACATCTGGTTGGAACTTCTACATTCTGCTGCAGGCAATCTGTTTGCTGTTGTTATTTTATGGCAGGACTGGGTTGGAATGAACAGCTGTTCCCTAAATATATTCCTTGTGGTTTGACCTAAACCTTTCTGTTTCTTTCTCTTGACCTTTTACAGACATCGGGGCAGACTGATTTCACAGCAAGACTGAGCATCAAGTTTCCAGAATGAGACATTTGCTTGTGTGTGTTGGTGCACTGCTGGCTTTAGCAAATATGATGAAAGCTAGACCAAAAGCAGGTAATTCTAAGTACATATACATCAAAATACCAAGTTCTAATTTAACTGTGTAGAGTTTTGTACATCATAGATTGTAGGCACTCACCTTAACATATATTTGGTTCAAGGTTGACTGGAGCTGTTGGGCTATCTATACATACTGCTAATAGGTTCTTTATTGCTGATAATAGACCAGTTTTAGAAATCACATTAGCATTCAGATTAGCAGTAAGTAAAACATTTATTTTCCATCTTGTAACCTCCCAATATTGCGTTCAGTAACTAAAGAGCTAAATTGAAAGTTTTTAAGCTGGTAGTTCATTTTTAATGTTTGGTCAACATCATTACTTCTTTCACTGTTTTCTGTTTATTTCTGTGTCTCATAAAGCATTCTGTCTGAATATGCTGTGCTTGTCCTTTTTGCTTCTTTATATACCGCTCTAATAGTATTTTTTTTTTGTTGCACAGCTGGAATTGGAAAGTGTAAGTCTGGCCCGGTTGACCTTGTGTTCGTCATTGATGGCTCTCGCAGCGTTCGGCCACATGAGTTTGAGACGATGCGCAAGTTTATGATTGACATTATCAATGAGATGGACATCGGCCCCAATGCCACCCGTGTGGGTGTTGTGCAGTACTCTAGTCAAGTGCAGAATGTCTTCTCCCTGAAAGAATTCATTACTCATGAGGATATGGTCAAGGCCATCAAAGAGATCATTCCACTGGCACAGGGTACCATGACAGGCTTGGCTATTCGTTATGCCATGAATGTGGCATTTTCTACTGAGGAGGGGGCCCGTCTCAATGTGCCTCATGTAGCAGTGATCGTCACTGATGGCCGGCCTCAGGATCGCGTTGCTGAGGTAGCTGCGGCTGCTCGAGAGTCTGGGATCGAGATCTATGCTGTGGGGGTTGCAAGAGCTGACATGACATCCCTGAGAGCGATGGCATCACCACCTTTCGAGGATCATGTTTTCCTAGTGGAGACCTTTGATCTCATTCACCAGTTTGGGCTCCAATTCCAAGACAAGCTTTGTAGTAAATATTTTCCCCTATTTCTGCAACAGGAAACACATTTTTCTCTAACAACAGTTTTCTCCAGAGCAGTTTTCTCTTGTGCAAGGATGTCAAACACAAATTCTGCTAGGGACACATTAGCATTTTTGTAAATGCTTGAAGGGCCATGAACATATGCAGTAGTTATTTCTTTTGTAACATAATAATTACTTTATCTAATAATACATAAAATATCTTACCGTATTTAAAATTGCATACCATTTCACTATGTGAACTATTAGGCAATAGAACATAGACTTGTCTGTGCTAAACAACCACACATCCTTTATATCCAATTGTCTTGTCTTTGTACTTTAACCAACTTTTTGTTTTAGGTGTCTACATTTGACCTGATTCATTCTGATTTTTTTTTTTTTTTTAGATTATTCAGATAAGAGTTGATTTTAATCAGTACATATTGATTAGTGCATAATATATTGGTTTGGTGTGAATCCTAAATAGTGAAAGAAGTTGCAAGGGTCTAGCAGACTTCACTGCAATGCTTGTTCTCCATAGGATTTCTGGTATCTGATTAACTGATTTCTGATTTTTTAGAAAGTGATCTTTGTCTGGAGTCTGACCATGGCTGTGATCATATCTGTGAGAGCTCTCCTGGCTCTTACCAGTGTTTCTGCCTGCCTGGTTACGAGCTCCAAGATGATGGCAAAACCTGTACACGTGTGTACTTCAGAACACAATTGCTGGGGATTATGGATAAATTTAACATTAAATATTTAAAAAAAAATGTTGTAATTAATCTAATTACTTTTTTAATGCTATTAAATTATTTATGTAGTTGAATTTACATGCTTGCCTTTGATTTTAGCTATTGATTTGTGTGTGGAGGAGAAGCATAACTGTGAGCAAATCTGCATCAGTTCCCCTGGGTCTTTCAGCTGTGACTGCAATACAGGCTACGCACTCAATGAAGATAAGAGGACATGCACAAGTTAGTGACAATCTACATCCATTTACCAAGATAAATCTTTGATAAATACCCATTCCTAAGTCATTTATAGATGTAACACTATAATCATTGTATTTGACAGCTTTGCAGATTAGTCTACAAAATAATAAAAATTAACAAACTAGCTTAGTTTCAGTTCATTGATAACTGCCAAGGTTTCATCGTCTGTAAAAGGCCAATTATTGCAGTTCCCATTAACTATGTATAATGTGACTTTTACCGGAGACCTAATCAAAGGGCTAGTGTTCTTCTGGGTTTTTATTAAAGCCCAATAGGAGGCACACAAGATAGTTAATTGTAAACCAAATTAAACAGTCTGCAGCCATACCATTTCCTCTGAGGATAAGAAAAGTCCCTTAAATATATTTTTTCCAATGTTTAAAAATGTAATTGTAGATCAAAATGTATCAACATTTAGATGTTGTTATAATGGTTGTATTATGGTGTAAAGATTGAATTAAAAAGTATTTTATGTCAAAAGAGAATGCAGTGCCCTCCAGGGAATTACCCTGACAAAAGCCACTCTCTATATTGCTATTCTGTGATGAGGACAATCATTTTAATATCCTTGGTCAGTTCCTCCAATGAGGAGGTTAGCATAAGGAGCATTTGTGTGGCTGGGGACTTGGGGTAGGGTCTATGACAGTGCTTAGCATAGTGTTGGCACCAAAGCTGACCTGTGCCAATGGGTATTGGACATGTCTTTAAACCTGCTCCAGGACATAGCCAGGCAAATAGAACTKGATTTATCTTGAGCTTAAGATAGGCGGCTGGCCATTGGCATGGGCACTTGGACAGAACTTGTCTTCAGTACTTGATTCAGTCATGAAATGGCACAATTCAGACATAGCATGAAATGATTCTGAGTCAACAGAGCATAGCTTCGGGTCAGCAGGGCAACTCTGGGGTAACAGGCTTTTACTCAGCACTGACTCTATTTAACTCTGGCTGAACAGAGCATAATTCTAACAAAACAAGACAGGACTCAAGCATAACATTGCATGATTCTAAAAACTGCTCTTGCAGCTGCGCCAGTTTGCAGTGAGCATCGCCTCCAGCAGCCATTGGCTCCTAGCCTGTCTTTTCGATCTTGTCTTTCATGTTGTCATTAATGTTCTTCACAATTTCAGTTCATCAGGTTTTTTTTTGTTTAGTTTTTTATTAGGGCTGAAACGATTCCTTGAGTAACTCGGTTACAAAAAATGATGGAGGCAAATCTTCTGCCTTGAAGCTTCTTTTAATTAATTTTAAAAGCCTGCGTTATGTTTTTGTGCAATTATTTGTTTGGTATGACACAGCACGCTTCCGGATGCAAGCCGCCAGTGAACACCGACGAAGAAGAAGCGCTTATGGAAGGGAGCGATAAAAATATATTAAAATTTATTTTAAAGTGTACCCTAGTTTTTTTGATACTTAAAGTCATTTGAAATACCTTTTTTTTTTTTTTTAGTTTTTGCATCTTAGAAAATGCTTTAAAATAAGAATGTATGGCACTGTAATGCACTTGATTCATCTCAGTCAACTTTAAGCTATTCCTTGTATTGTGAATAATGACAATGTTTATTTTTGCTAAAATGCTGTATGCATTTAAAAAAATGAAAGTAGATTTTTCTAAAAAAGAAAACCAATTAATCTTTGTTTCTCTTATATATTTTATATTGCTGCAAAAGTAAATTTTATCTGATTACTCGATTAATTGATTCAATTTTTGGTAGAATACTCGATTRCTAAAATATTCGATAGCTCTAGTTTTGATTAGAATTTTTATTTAAGCACATTGTTTCTCTGTATCAGTGTCTRGATTAGTTTGTGTATGCTTGTGTTTGTATGATACACTGTCAGATTTATTAAACATTAGACACATGTAAAAATGTAGGGTGTGGTAAATGGGACCTCCTTGGGTGTGCCGGGGAGTCTGGCACATTAGTAGTGTATCATTTGGGTGCTGTGGGTTGTGTGAGGTCTATGCAAATTTAAAGTTAACCCCTGGGATGTGCTGGGTGTTCTGATACCTTTCTGTCATGGCCAGCATTTTTCAGCAATTTCAACAACTGTACATTACCATTTCTGTGACATTTACTCAGGGCCTTTGGTTCCCCTTGATCCTTTCACATGTTTACTGGTATATAATGGATAATCAATGCTATTCAATTAGCAACCTAGCAGTGGCATTAATGTTATAGCTGATCGGTGTAAAGTTCTTTATCAAAGAAGCATGCACTTACTATCTGGAATCATGGCATCCCTGACATTCAAAGTATTTGAAGTATTTGAAGTATTTCTGTTTTAAAAAAAAAAGAAAGAAAGTAAAAACAGATGCAACAACAACAAAAAAAAAAAACATATGTCAACCCATACAGTATGTCAACGTGCATGAAAAGAACAAAGGTTAATTTATTTATTTTAAACAAACTTTATTTCAGAAGGCTTATATATTGTGTTGAAAGATGTTTGAAATAGTTATCTATTACCTTAAGTAAATAATAATAAAAAAATAGAAATAGCAGTTAGTGTCTTATGGGATTATTTCTGGAGTGTAATATTAACAATTTGTAATATTTTGTAATTCTCCTCTTTTAGTATCTGTTATTTTTGACTCGTTCCAGTGATCGACTACTGTTCCTTTGGAAATCATAGCTGTGAGCAAGAGTGTGTTGCCATCCTTAATGGATTTAACTGCCACTGCAAAGAAGGATACACTCTGAATGACGACAAAAGAACCTGCACAAGTGAGTAGTGCTAACAAACTATTGTGCTTTTCTGCTATTGCACAACACACACATTTTCTCACACATACTGTACATAAAGAGAGGGAACCAAGTAACAGAAAAGTAAAAAAAAGTTTACCGAAATTTGGGGACCTTTTTTGGACATTTCTTTTAAAGGATAATTTGTTCACCCCAGTTTTTCCTGATAACATTTCTTTTCAAATATTTTGTAGTAGTGTGTGTAATAGTTATATTTTGGTGCACTTTTGRGTGATTTATGATGTTTTCCAAATTGTCTGGCTTTATATACCTTTTTTTTCTTTTCTTTTTCTTTCTTTAAAAAAAAATTATTGACCTTTTTTTCGTATTTGTTGGATGAGAGGTTGCGGTGTCTGCATTAATTTGTTTTTATATTTCTTGTTTTTAAAATATCTTACTACTACTACTACTACTACTACTAATAATAAAGTTTTATGTAACCAGTCAGCACCAACCTCATTCCTTTGAAACTTGTCAGTAAAAGGGACAAGACTGAAAATTAGAGCCAAAAAAGTGGTTCAGGATGCTTGGAAAACTATTTCTCAAGACTACTAAAAGTAAAATAATAATAGTAAAATAGTAATAGTAGTAGTAGCCTATAATAATAGTAAAATTACTATTATTATAGGCTGTGAGCAGTATTGTCCATGTATTTAAAAATGTGTTATTGTATTTAAGCATTTATTGGCATGAATTACGGTATATACTGTAGTCTTAAACACTGCCTTCATACTGTAGTTGTTTTGATATCTGTAAACCTGCAACACAGGACATTTTTCTGAGACGTATACTCAGGTGTGCTAGATTGCATTAAATGTTGTTGCATTAAACTTCAGCCATGGATCCAGCAACTTAAGTGTTTAGAAATAGTTAAAAGGTTAAAGCTTGTGAAAAAAAAACCTTTAAAAGCAATAACATGTATAAATATTTTTTTGTATGACTTTATCAACCTCTAACATTGTTTTGGTCCATTCTGCACATCTCTTATAAGCTCCTACAACTATATTTCAGGTGGTTTGAGGTCTGAACTTTGACTACCCCATTCCACGACCTTGACTAATAAAATTTTTAGCCATTCTGATATAGATTTACCTGTTTGCTTCGAATCATTGTTGTGTTGCATGGCCCAATTTTTTTTCTCTGTCAATCTTTTCCAGTGATCGATTACTGTTCATTTGGAAATGATAGCTGTGAGCACAGTTGTGTTAACATACTCAATGGCTTTTCCTGCCTCTGTAATGATGGCTACAAACTCAATGATGACAAGAAGACCTGTACAAGTGAGGAGAAACAATCATGCACACACTTAAAAATTTGTTACATTTGAAACCTTCTTTGCTTTCTAGTCCTGGACCTAAAAAGTATTATATTTACACATGCATGATGTTGTGTTGCATGGCCCAATTTTGTGCAAGCTTTAGCTGTCAGACAGATGGCCTCACATTTGTCCACACGTAGCCAGGTATTTTTCTCTCCGGTTTTTCGCCTTTCGTCCACACGCAAACGGCATTTTGGTCGTTGAAATTAGTAGACACACCCTGAATTAACATGTCCCTTTGGTCACATTATTTTCAGTATTTTCTAGGGGTACCATCATTTTTGTCCAGGCCTGTTCCATGAGTTTATTTTTTTTTAATAATTCCGTTGAAGCATGGTCGAAAAGCAATGTCTGACTTTCATTGGTTAACATTCATAGAATTCTTATTTATTATTACTATTACTTTATATATAACTTTATTTATTAAAGTTATTTCTGTGACCATTGTGAGTTTTTCTTTCATTGACCGAAGGGTACCAACAATTTTGTCCTGTGTGCTAGTCTCCTTGATTTAAAGTCAGCTTTATTTATGGGGATATTTTGTGTAATAGCGGACGTACGTACAGTAAAATAGTTACTGTGTTAATTTTGCATACTGGACTTTTTACATGCGTGTACATACACGCGCAGTTACTCACAGATTGCGTTAATAAGCAGAGATGCCTGAATGTACTACTAAGCTCACTGCTGCTACATACTGTACAAAACTCTGACGACACAAACCCCACAGACAGCAACAGCGGTTTCGGACGAGACCCGGTCGGACTTCTACAAAGTGCAACAGGTAATGACGTTTTGTCTAGGCTTCTGATTGGCCCCCTGTCGATTAAGGAGGCTCTTAACAGCACTTAACAGGGCATTTTGCATTTATATGTGGACAAAGATATTTTTAAACCATAGGTCGTGGACAGAATTATTTTTAAAAACGAAGAAAAAAAATCTCCGTTTTTAAAAATACCCGGCTACTTTTGGACATGGCCTGAGATATAGATAAAGTTCTTGGTTGACTCAATGACCGCAAGGTGTCCAGGTTCCGTGGTTGCAAAACAAGCAAAAATAATTACCCCTCCACTTCTGTGCTTGACAAAGCGTATGCAGTGTTTCTGCTGAAATGCTGTTTGGTTATCACCAAAGATGGTGCTGGGCATTAAGGCCAAATACTTTGGTCTCAAAAGGCAACTTTGGTCTGCTTTGTTCATAGGAAATTGTTCCAGAAGTCTTGTGGTTGTGCTTCCATGTTATTTTTACACAGATGAGGTTTTTCTCCTGGCAACCCTTCCAAAGAGGGTTTTTTTCCTTTTCCAGATTTATATCCAGCAACAGCCATTGCTTTTGGCTTTCCCTCTTGCTGATAATCAATTAATCAGGGACTGATGATTAGCCGCACCTGGCCGCACCTTACTCTCCTATATTTTGTTAAATGTTTTTCATCTATGGTTGTATKTGCCTAATAGTAAAATGTAAAAAATCTATGATCAGATCATTTTCATTGTGTTTTCTCACAATAAAACACGTAATAAAAAAAAGATACTAACTTTTAAACATGACTAAATAAACATTTTGGAAAATGTACCTCATGGTGATGAAAATATGTTAGTGTGTTTTAGAAGGGTAAAATTATTGGCCTGAACATCTCAGGAGAATTACAGGAATTGGGTAAGAACATTCTAATACATTTATTAAAACTCGTAAGGATAGTTGTGAAATGTAAGCTTCATTGAAGATGAAGATGATAAGAAAAAATCTATAATTTTAGTAAAATTTCAGTAATAACCTCCTTATTTTTTCCTTTGTTTGATTCAGGCCAWTAATTTTACATTTAACAGAGTAATATCTACATACAGATTAGCTCACTTGGTCGTAATGCAGCTTGGTGGGAGAAAGTGTAAAATCTTTCTCCCCTGTGGCATTAATTAATTCATTTATTTATTTACGTCCGTACTTACTTACGTATTAATGTATCTGTTTATTTAACTATTATTATTTTTTGCTTATACATACAACCTTAAYTTAGAGGCCTTACTTAGAAGAAGGTCTAAGTATTGACCATCATCAGTAAAGACATTATGTACTAAAACTAATTTCTGAGTGTAATAGAAAAGGATCTACAAAGCAAATGCCTATACATTGATAAAACAAATAATAACTCAACTATTAAACTATAAAAACGTTTTTACATTTTAAAACTGTTTTACATTGTACCATAAAACTACAGTATATGGTGGTCTTTTTAAACCAGTTTAATTCATCTTTACTAGGTTTTTCAGTGTAACCTAAAGACTGATGGTCTTTACATTGGCTAATTACTGTCTAAAAATGTATTATGCTTGTCAAACTATTCCAGTGATCGATTACTGTTCATTTGGAAATCATAGCTGTGAGCACAACTGTGTTAGCATCCTCAACGGCTTTTCCTGCCTCTGTAATGATGGCTACAAACTCAACGATGACAAGAAGACCTGCACAAGTAAGGAGAAACGACCATGCACACACTTAAAACTTTGTTGCACTGCATACATTTGTTACATTTGAAACATTCTTTGCTTTTAAGTCCTGGACCTAAAAGGTATTATATTTACACATGCATCAAGTGTTTCAACTTCATCAAGTAATGATAGTGAAGTAAAAATTACCTACTGTAATTTTTTTTCAGTTGAGTTGGAAACGAAGAAACGTACTTGCGGCAATTGAGGGTCACCAGTGTTTGTCTCTTGCTAATTTTGTCATTTGTAAATTTATATGTTAGGGCACCAAAGAGTCAATGTAAAAATAGAATAAAAAAAAGAATAAAAAGAATAAAAAAGTATTTTCCATGTTGACTGGAAATTGTAAGTGGAAATACTGATGGACATCTGTGAATAGAGGCCAAGGAGGGAACATTGCCCATGCTATCTGGGTGGGAGAGATAGCATACTTTCCATTTCCTGTCCATCACAGCAACATTAGTCCATCATGGCATCTATGAACGTGTGTGCCTTAGAGAAAAAAAATAGAGGGCAGAATATCTGTAGCATTAAAGCGGTGTGCATTGATGCATAGCTTGGGTGATGTTAATTCGAGCTTTTGGCATATTACTATTTTTCTTATCATTCTCTCAATGTGATCTCTGAACAGCWTTTTGAGTACTAAAAAGAGTACAAAAATTTTTTACTCAAGTAAAAGTACTGTTACGTCAGTGAAATTTTGCTGAAGTACAAGTAAAATTACCATTATAAAAATATACTCAAGTAAAAGTCAAAATTTACTCAGAGTAAAAGTTACCTAGCAGTTACTTAGCAGGGGTGGGATGAGGCATTCTAGCGTAGATCAAAAAGATGAGCAAATATAAGTCTCAAACTAGTTGTTTTTAACTGAAGCATAATAAACCTTTGCATAATAAAGCTGTTGTCTTTTTTGTGCTTGAAAATCAAAGTGGTCGCTTAAATATGGCGTTACGTCCCAGTCTAGGGTTGGGCCATACAGCAAAAGAATGGTTCAGGGTTCTATTTTAAACTGTATGGAAATGGAGGTACAGTATTTAGACGAGGGGAATATCTATTATCACCGTGCTCACCGCCGCGACAAATCGACAGTGGCCAAAATAAATCACATCACACAGTCGCATTTCAAAGTAATTTGTGATATTTTCCGTCGTCTTGGTTTTAAAATATAATTACGTCATAAAAAAGTCAAAACAATATGTTGTATCAAGAAATACTACAGTGATGGTAATTTCCACATCTGTGTATTTTATACAACAAGCATGAAAAATGTGAACTAGAGCTATTGATATTTGCATTTGTAGTGAAAATGTTCGCAATATTATTGTTATTGTGTTACAAGTTGTCACGGCATGCGCCTGTGATGGGCTTGCGCCGAAATCAATATCGCTCCTCGCTCACTCCTCGCTCACTAGCTAGGCGGCCTCTCAGGCTAGTGAGGCCAAATCAATATCGCTCCTCGAGTCAAGTCAAGTCAAGTAGGCTTTTATTGTCATTCCAACCATATACAGTTAGTACACAGTGAAACGAAACAACGTTCCTCCAGAACCAAGGTGCTACATACATGTAACAACATAAATTTACGACACAAATTTTTACATTTTTAAGTTAACCTAAAAGAACTATCAAATTTCTATACAAAAATACACAATAGACAAAGTGCACGTGCAAATGTGCAAACAAAGAGGTACATGACAGACACAACAACGTAACACATAACAGTACTTTTTTTTTTTGATGAAGTATGAGTTGAGGTAGTGGGAAGAGCAGCAGTAAACAGTTTACATTGTGACAAGAATATCGTGCGCAAATAGCAGTGAAATTAATATCGTGCAAAAATTGTGAAGAGCAGCACAGGTTGAACAGATTGAGATGGTTGTATATCAGTGTGATTGTGCATGTGTGTTTATCAGTTCAGTCCAGATGTTATTTAGTTCGTCTGAGTGATTTTGTGTGTGTGTGTGCGTGCGTGTGTGCGTGTGTGTGCGTGCGTGCGTGTGCGTGTGTGTTTATCAGTCCAGTCTCTTTGTGTTAAGGAGACGGATGGCTTGCGGGTAAATACTGTTACACAGTCTGGATGCGAGTGCCCGAATGCTTCGGTACCTTTTTCCAGATGGCAGAAGAGTGAAGAGTGAGTAACAATGCTGGTGGCTTTGCGGACGCAACGTGTGGTGTAAATGTCCGATAGAAGGGAGAGAGAGACCCAGATGGTCTTCTCAGCTGTCCTCACTATCTGCTGTAGGGTCTTGCGGTCTGACATGGTACAATTCCCAAACCAGACAGTGATGCAGCTGCTCAGGATGCTCTTAATAGAGGATGCTCCTCTATAGAAGGTGGTGAGGATTAGTGGTGGAAGCTGTGTCTTTCTCAGCCTTCTCAGGAAGAAAAGACGTTGTTGGGCTTTCTTATGCAGAGAGCTGGTGTTGAGGGACCAGGTGAGGTTCTCCTCCAGGTGGATGCCCAGGAATTTTGTGCTCTTGACGATCTCCACAGAAGAGCCGTCGATGCTGAGTGGAGAGTGATCGCTCCGAGTCCTCCTGAAGTCAACAACCATCTCTTTTGACTTTTCGACGTTCAGAGCCAGGTTGTTGTCTCTACACCAGTCCGTTAGCCTCTGCACTTCGCTCACTAGCTTCTGCTGGTGTGAGAAGGAGCAGGGCCGTGGAATTAGGTACGGCTGGTGAGGTATCACCACTAATGATCCCAGGCTTCTCCCCATGCTATAAAATACAGCGACGAGTGTAGCTCGGGGTCTTTTGGGAGACTGGACTTCTCTACGTACTCTAATCAGTTCTCAGCCGCACACATAAAGTTACAGAATGTGTCTGGGAAAAACAGCAAGGAGACTGACTCTGTCCATTTTAATAATTCCTTGATAAATTAGTGATTTCTTTGGTTTCAGCTGTACACTGTAATCCCGATTAAGTTGGCAAAACTCAAAACATTTGAGGTAATCAGTTACCTAATTTTTTAAGTAATGATGTTTCCAATTTTAAGTAMACAGAACTATCAATTTTTGTTTGTTGCAAATCAAATAAATTGTTGCAAACAATCCAGCCCGGGAATCAAACCCGGGCCTTTCACATGGCAGATGAAACACCTACCTCTGATTCCAAAAATGAATCTATTATGTTTGTCCATCTATTTCAGTGATTGGCAATTGTTTCAATTGTGTCCAAAAAAGTGGCATGCCTGTAGTGTGTAAATAAGCATATGAATGTGTGCATGCCCTGAAATGTATTGGCACCCCATCCTGGGATACGCTCGAGTCCCCCTCTAACAAAGCGGATAGACAATAAGTAAGTAAATTAATGTTAAAGTCAAGAAATAACTAATATGATTTTTCAGGTAGGTTGGAAACATAGTCAGGGAGGAATTGGAAATACTGTAGTGAGGTGTTTTTCTTTTTTTTTTTTTTTTTATTACTTTTCCAAGCCACTAGAAGCAGGGTTTTTTTTTTTTTTTTTTTTTGGTTAAATATTAAAGTGAACCTATAAAAGTGCTACATCATCCTTGATCTCATTTCAATTTTCATCTTTTGAAGTCAAAAAAGGCCAAGTGTATTGCTGTGTTTTTATTTTTTATATTTTTTAAAGAATAGTTGTGAACTGTCTGATTCATCGGAGAAGTATGGTCAGAATAAAATCTTTAATTTCAGTAAATGACAGTAATTTCAGCAATCCAAATTTTTGTTTTCATAGCTCAAGGCAGAACAATAATTATAACCTTAACACAGCGGCATTTTCTTTGAAAATGGCATATGTTTTATGATATGCACGTTTGAGAAATAAGAAGCCACTCACTGCTTCAGTTAGTGCTGAAAGACTTGTTTTCAGATGAATCTTATTAATCACATTTAGTCAACAGCCCCTAAATATTTGCTTATTTAAATCCAAATGCATCCATTTTTTTTTTGGCCAGACTGTAGTTTGCACTGCTGGCTTCTTTCCTGAAAAGTAAATTATCTGCTGCATATGACTGACTGATGTTTATTCATAACTATAATGCAGCATAACTGCTCAGTTGCAGAGCTGAGTGGCACTGTCCACTGCTAATGGTAACCTTCAGGCTTTTGTCTCTCAGTGTAAAAGCATTTCCCTAGGTTGCTTATTTATTTATATATTAATTAATTTATTTATTGGTTGATTGATTGCTTAGACATTTATAATTAATTAATATGCACTACTTAGGCCAAAGTGTTTCTACTTTATGTCCTATCAAATGAATTTACAATTGGTTAATTAACATTAATAAATTGATCATATCAGAGTGTAACATTTCTGAGTGTAATAACAAATTATCTAAAACAATGACAACAATGTGATGTAATAGGGTCTGAACACTTCTAAATGCACTGCACATTTCAATGTGTGCCATAACTTTAAAAATGATAAAACCATAAAAATGATAAAAATCGGTTTTACAGTGTTAATTGTATGGTGCTTCTTTTACAGCCAGTTTAATTAAGCCAGATTTTACAATGTAAACTAATCCAAAGACCAAACTTATGGTGTATTTTTTACTTTTTCTTGGCAGCAATCATTTATTTTGCCTTCTTATTGTGTTACAATTAAATGTATTATATTTGTATTATATTTTATCTATTCCAGTGATCGACTACTGTTCATTTGGAAATGATAGCTGTGAGCACAAATGTGTTAGCATTCTCAGCRGCTTTTCCTGCCTTTGTAATCATGGATACAAACTTAACGACGACAAGAAGACCTGTACAAGTGAGAAGAAATGATCATGCACAAACTTCAGTACACTGCATGCTTTTGTTATATTTAATACCAGTTCCAGTCCTGAAGAAAGTTTCATTCATTAGAATTCCCATTTTCGTTTCCTAACACACCCATGAAGTATTTTACTTCATTAATTATTGTTAATGAGGCAAGAATGAACTAATGTGATTTTTTTCAGGTGAGTGAAACGAGGAGGTTCTTGGATTGAGGGTCACCGAGGTCATTTATTTTGGAAAGAATGATATGCTTTTTTTTTTTTTTTTGTCAAGTCCTAATTGTTAACCTATAAAATATCACTGCTACATCATTCTTAATGTCTTTTCAATTTTCTTCCTGTAGAGTCAAAAAAGCCAGGGGTATTTTCTTTCTTTGTTTCTTGCTAAGTTTGCTGTTGGTAAATCTGTAGTCTTGGGGCACCAGAGAGGCACAATGGAAAAACTATTCATCCTGTTGTCTAGAGATTGCAAGTGGAAATTCTGATGGCCTCATGTGACTAGGGGCCAAGAAAGGAAAAATTGCACATGCTGTCTGGGTTGGAGAGATAGCATACTCTCCCTTTCCTCTCTATCACAGTGTTACTGCTTTGTCATGGGTATCTGTGATTTTTACCTTGAAGGGCAGAGGCTTTTCTCTGCATGTTTTATACAACTTGAAGCAGAGGAAGCATAGTAAGTACAGATTAGCTGGAAATGCAGGAATACAGTTCATTTGCAAAGATGAGCAACACTGTCCAATGCTAAACGTAACCTTCAGGCTTTTGGTTACCTCACAGTGTAAAACCTTTTCCTCCAGTTGATTTTTTTTCCTTTTTTTTGTCTAGACATGCAACCTAAACTGATAGGCCTTATTTTGTCCCAGGTGTGTCTACATTATGTCCAATCAACTTAATTTCCCATTCGTCGAACACCAATAAATGTCCTTTTATAGCCAAATTAATTGATTTTACCTTTTTAAACTTAAAATCTTTAATTTGTCAACAGTCATTTATTGTGCCGTCGTACTGTGTTAAAACTAAATTTATTCTATTTGTCAATTTATTCTAGTGATCGACTACTGTTCATTTGGAAATGATGGCTGTGAGCACAAGTGTGTTAGTGTCCTCGATGGTTTTAACTGCCGATGTAATGATGGCTACAAACTCAACGATGACATGAAGACCTGTACAAGTGAGGAGAAATGACCATGCGCACACTGAAAACTCTGTACAACTGCATGTATTTGTTACATTTTACTCTTCTTTGCTTTCCACTTCTGGTCCTGAAAAATCTTACATTCACTAGAATTCACATTTTAGTTTCTCAACACACCCATGAATTATTTGAGTACGTAAACTAATGTTATTGAAGCCAAGAATTTACTCGCAAGATTTTTTCAAATGAGTTGGAAACAAGGAAAAACCTAAACATGGAGGTACTCAGTGTTACCAAAGCCATTTATTTAGAAAATTCCCAATAGTGAACCTATAAAAGGCTGCTGCTACATCGTTCATGCCTTGCCATTTAGGTAAATTGTATTGAGGCCTGAGAAGCAAAATAGAAAAGCATTTATCCTACACACACATGCGCACACAGAGTAGCTTATATTAAAGCATTTAACATATTCTATATTGTTCTTCAATTGTCTTCTTGCCAAAAAGTCAAGTACCCCTTATAGTTTCATCAAAAGAAAATTTTGGTTACCTTAAATTCATGGCAAAATGTTGCAGTTACATTTATGTATATAGTATTTATGTGTTTGACTGTTGCTTTCAAATACAGTGGAACCTCGGTTCACTAACATAATTAGTTCCTAAGATTCAGTTTTTTTCACAGGAAAACAAGTACAGTAACGGGAATTAGTCCGTTCTCCGTTACTATGAACTATATTTAACTTTTTATATATTTTGTTTATATCGCAACATATAAAACAAAGTATGAAAAAGCCTTAATTACACAAAATTAATACAGCACTAAATATAATCTGTACAGGAGAGAATGCAAACACTTAATTTTTACATGTATATTTACTGTTAACACACCTTTCTTAGGGAAACTCGCTGACATGAAGAAATGGAGGAGAGGAAGATGGGTGGGGAGGAGGTTAGTGTTTGGAAGGAAACTCTCTTTTCTGTAGTAACACTGGGTAATTCTAATAAATTAAAAAAAAACTAATTTTAGGCACATTTTTTGGTCATAAATCGATTTGTTCGTAATCCAGGGCATTTACAAACCGAGGTTCCACTGTATTAACAATGTTTCTCCAGAAATGATTACTCCTCCAGACAGTTGCAAAGTTTAATCAACAGTGTTGAATGAAATTGCTTATCTAATTTGTTGGTAACGATTTTAAGCTTGAATTTGTTGATGTCATTTTAGTTTGTTTATCCTCTTTGAAATGMATATAGGTTCTGTCTGTTAAGTACTGATATTCGCTCACTTAGTTTGGTTTGATTCTGATGCATACCATGTTATTTTTTTTTATGTTATGTTTTTTTTTCTTTTTTTCTTTTCTATTCATTATCCTTGTTTGGATAACTTGGGTTCCTTTTGACTGTTACAGTGTAGTGACTCATTCAGTTTGCTGAGGTCTCTCATACATAGAGACCCAAGTTTATGGGGTGCACTAGCATCATTAGCTAGAAATTGACTTGCTGCCTAGACAATTATGTTAGCTATTGGAATTGATGCCATTCTAATGAATTAATAAATTAATAAAAAGTAAATTACTTCAACAAGCTTTTTTTAGGTTCAGTGTACATGCATTTTAGAAAATGTTTTGAGACATTTTAAAATTTGTTTAAATATGCCAAAATCATACTTAAATATAGTAGCCTAATCATAAAAATGACCATCACTGGAGTTATATGTAAAATAATAAGATGGAATAATAAGGGTGGGATAAACATTAAACAGGAGAAATGCAATATATACAATTTTTTTTCTAACAGATTAGCTCGTCATTTAAGGTGTAGAGTAAATTTACACCCAGTGCAAGAATGTCTGTGGTACAGTACAGCAACAACTTTTTCACTGAACAAATAATGCTTTAAAGCAATAATACTTCTATTCCACATTTCCAGATGCAAGATACTAATGTTTCTTTAAAAATTATTGAAGTACATTAATATTAATAGACATAAACAGAGGACACTTGAGGAACCCAGCAACAAGGAATCATGTTTAACACTGCTTTTTATACCTAGCATAAATTAATCACCAACTGTTAATCTTCATAAGATTTTATGAAGCTTATTCTGTCGATGTTCTTCTAGTGATTGACTACTGTTCATTTGGGAATCACAGCTGTGAACATGAATGTGTGAGTATATATAATGGATACTACTGCCAGTGTAATGAGGGACACACACTTCAAGCAGATGGAAAGACCTGTCAGGGTATGTACAGTATAGACTAATTTAATATACAATTTCCCTTTGGGATTAATAAAGTTATCTATCTATCTATCTATCTATCTATCTATCTATCTATCTATCTATCTATCTATCTATCTATCTATCTATCTATCTATCTATCTATCTATCTATCTATCTAATGAAATTATACAAGTGCTATATTTTGGAATGTCTACTCATTGCCATAGAAATAAGTAATATTAGGAACTTAATTTTAAGCTCTTAAACTTAATACTGTAGCATATGTCATCATTCTTATGGCAAATTATCCTACAAGTTAAAGGTTTGGGCACAGGTTTGGATTTATTGTCTACATCTTAGAACAATATTGGATTTTTAAAAATGAAATAGCACATATGGCAATAAGAAATCACAACAAAAACAACAGTCAGTTGTTATAACATGGCCAGACAAGCTTAGCTGTTCTGAAACAGTTCTTGCAAAAACAGTATTGTCAAGTGCATTTGCAAAACTCATCAAGCACTATGATGAAAACTGACTCTCATGAAGACCATCCCAGGAAAGCAAGATCAAATCTTATCTCTGCTGCAGAGGAGAAGGTCATTTAGAGTTACCAGACTGGAAAATCAYCATTTATGAAGGCTTTACAGATCATAAGTAGTAGACACATTTCAATATCAGCTGTTCAGGGAAGATGATAGCTTATTTGGATGCTTTCAGCATTGTTTTATATATAAAAAGAAATGAAAATCAGGAAAGATCATGGAATGAGAATGTGTGTCCAAACTTTTGACTGGGAGTGTAGATTAAGTAACCAGTTTCAACCAATATACGGTATGAAAACCTAACATTTCAAATTTTACTTTGAGGAAAGTTCTGCGGTAATTGTATTTTCAGAATCCTTTCCGGCAAGTTATGCACCTTCGTGGTTTAAAGGTTCTGCAGTATTTATTTTTTTCCCTAAAAACTGGACTGACTCCAAGGCAATGTTTATTATGTATAACTTTACCAGAGACCTTAGGCCATGGTATGACTTTTCCAGATTTTCTTTTGCTGCTAAATAACAGCAGCTCTGAGATATTTTACCAAGTTGCCCATAGTTAGTAAATAATGCTGACCATTTTTTTCTACTTTAAGTATTTGATTTACTGTTTAAAATGTTTGTTTTATTGTTTTATTGTATTTGTATTTTAAAAATATATATTATACTGTGTATTATATACTACAATAACTCTTTTTCTATAGGGAAGTCAAAAACTATGTATACTGTATAATGTATGCCCAGTGTAATTTTTTTAGCTAGTCAGAGTATGCCAATATTAGTTTGCTAAGAATTTACATCAACTACTTATAAGGAATTTCGGTATTTAATTGGAATATACATATTTTAGATGTACAGTAGGATCAGTAGTGGTCCAGGCATCTGAAGCTTTGGGTTACTGATTGGGTCAAAGTTCGAACCTCGCCACCACCAAGTTGCCACTGTTGAGTCCTTGGCCAAGACTTTTAATCCCTATACCATCCGGCATAAAACCTGTGCCAGATCTTTCAAATTAATTATCTGATTTTGGTCAAAAATAAACAATCGTTTATACACTTGTGGTTTATATATTTAGTTCGGACTCCATGTCTCTTTATTTTACTTCATCATCGTGGACATGATATTAGCTGACCACTGTTTACTTTTTTTCTGGGAAGCTCAAGAAAATACATTTGGGCTAATTTAGTTCAAATCTTTATTTTTGAGATGTTATTTTTACTGTACTTTTTAAATGTATATTTATGCTTTTGTATTTCTACTGTAACTGTTTTGAATTGCATGAAAAGCAGATTTTGGATATCAGTCCTATGGTTATTATGTTTGGGCATTGCATGACTGAAAACATGTCTTGAGAAAATAACATATGCTTTATTATTGTCCAAAATATTATTTAGAAGCTACAATATTGCATCATTTATTTCTCTTATTTGTACTACATAAAGCACCTGAATTTAAATGTTTAAATGCTGAAAGTCTGTAACCATAAATTCTAAAAATAACGCAGGGTGATTCACTCGAAAGAGGGCCCAAATATTCTGTAATAACTCTAGCTATGATTAATCAATTTGAACCAAAAAAAAAAAAAAAACTGCTACATACCTTGATGTATGTGTAATAATACTGGAAGCTATCTCCATTTTTTTGCCTGACACCATTTCAACGCGGCGCTCCACATTCCTGAATTGACTGAGTGAAGGGGTACGGTGTTAAATGGCATGATGGCTGTCTGGCGCCTACCTGGCATCCTGGTGTGTTTGAAGCTTCATATTCTGAGGTTTATGTTTCATTCAGATTGCTTTGTCCTAAGGAGAGTTATTATAGAATATGTGGGGCCTCTTTTAAATAAATCATCCTGTAGATACATACATTTAAAACATCAAAATATCCTCACTTTCCAAATGCCAATCTATATTGTTTTAAATAGTGTACTTACCACAGTAAAACCTAGATGATGCAATAATTCTTACGATACACTTGACTATATGCTTGAGAAAACCATTTCAGAAATGACTACTGTAATGATTGTTTTAATCATTCTTAAAACACAATTCATAATCTGAAAAGAAGATTTGTTGTAATTCACACTGGATATGGTAGCCATGGTATGGAGTAGCATAATCCAAACAAATGTTGTGTAAATACAGTAATACTGTACCAGTTAATGCTTAAATAATTGTCTGCTTGTTTGTCTGTTTGATCCCCCCCTCAGTGGACAACCTATGTAATGTAGTAGAGCATGGCTGTCAGCATCAGTGTGTGAGTACAACAGGATCATATCACTGTATCTGCCCTGAGGGTCATCTTCTCCAAGATGATGGAAAAAGCTGTGGAAGTATGTACTGCGTATAACAAATCAATATTCCAGCTAAACATTTATCTTTCTGTGTCTGGTTAGATAATGCAACCTCAGGATGTTGACTTAAAACAATTTGCAGAATTGATCAAGAGAAGCTATCATAATTTTTATAGCTTATTTGCTGTGTTGTTGTTATTGTTTATGTTATTAATAATAATAACAATAATAATAATGATGATGCTAATAATACACATTTCCTTAACTTGTTGTTATTGTTTATGTTATTAATAATAATAACAATAACTCTAAATAATGATGATAATAATACACATTTCCTTAACTTCAGGCTGCAGATCAGCCATTATTGACCTGGTTCTCCTGATTGATGGCTCTAAAAGTGTACGGCCACAAAACTTTGAGCTTGTCAAGCAGTTTGTCAACCAGGTTGTCGACCAACTAGATATCTCTGCTCATGGGACACGTGTAGGTCTTGTCCAATACTCCAGCCGGGTGAGGACAGAGTTTCCTCTCAGTATGTATAAGACCAAGGAAGAGGTCAAGGCTGCTGTTCTGAAAGTAGCCTACATGGAGAAAGGAACCATGACAGGGCTAGCACTAAAGCACATGGTGCAGAATAGCTTCTCTGAGGCTGAGGGCGCCCGCACTGCTACAAGAAACATACCCCGTATTGGGCTGGTGTTTACTGATGGGCGTTCTCAAGATGACATAACGGAGTGGGCCAAGAAGGCAAAGGACGCAGGTGAGCTGCAATTCAAAATCGCAAAGCACTGCATTGTTAATAAGGATTTATTTGTTTTAATTACAGACTATCTATTTTAGAGGCAAAGTGCTTGTACTTTCAACACTTGTAAAGTTTGTCTCAAATAAGTGTCCAGTTTGGACATGTGTAAAAGTTAGTACATATTACAGGGTGTTCTGAATATAGCTGGCTCACAGAGATCTAGGTAAAATGAGACATATTCAACCTCAAACATGCTGGTCAAATCTTTTGGTACAGTTGAGCATAACTGCTACATTGCTGTGTTGGCTGTTGCCAATCTGGATTTGTCAGCCCTACTTTTTTCTAAATAAGCACTAAAAAAGATTTAATGTTATTATTGTAAGACATCAAAACAGAAATATGTGGCCAAACACCTTGACTTATTTCTTCTACACATATCTTCATGAAACTGCACAGTGCCATGTTGATTTTTTTGCTCTCACTATTTGTGATAGCATGTGAAGCTTCGAGAACTACATTTACTGCATGTTGTTTTGCAGGAATAACAATGTATGCTGTTGGTGTGGGCAAGGCTGTAGAGGATGAGTTGAGAGAGATTGCCTCTGAGCCAGTAGAGAATCATTTTTTCTACACCTCTGACTTCACTGCTATTCACCAGCTTGCAGAGAACCTTAAACTCAATGTCTGTCCAGGTATATGGAAAAAGATAACGTTTGTTCTCTAAAACACAGAAAGTGGGAAAAAAAAGAATATTTATTTGAAACCAAGCAGAATACATATAAGCTGAATGAGACTGTTATGTCTAAGTACATTATTTTCTAGGATAATCATTTAATATAATTAGCATTTGATTTAATGATTAAATTTAAACTAATCCAATGTTAAGGCGGTGGTGTAGTGGTTAGCACTGCCGCCGTGCACCTCCAGGGTCCGGGTTCGATTCTCATCTCTGTGTGCATGGAGTTTGCATGTTCTCCCCGTGCTTGGTGGGTTTCCACCCACAGTCCAAAGCCATGTAGGTTATTTAATTGGCATTCCCAAATTGGCCATAGTTTGTGAATGTGTGTGTGCCCTGCGGTGTATTGGCACCCTGTCCATGGTGTACCCTGCCTTGTGCCTCTCCTTCCTTGGCTAGGCTCCAGACTCCCTGTAACCCTGAATACAGGATTAAGTGGTATAGATGATTTTGATGAGTGATATTCCAATGTTAAAACGACTAAAATATGAACAATGTCTTGTTTWCTTCCTCTTTTCCTTCCTTCCTCCCTTCCTTCCATCAATCCATCCATCCATCCATCATATGTTGACAGAGGAGAGCCAAGGTGAAATAGAGGTGAAAGACCCTTGTGCCTGTGATAGTCTTGTGGAGTTCCAACAGGCTACCATGGTCACTCTGAAACAGCTCAACCAGAAACATATCCTTTATAGTAGTTCCGTACAATAAAACTTTTCTTTTACATGCAGTAGGGTGTGTGTGCGTGTCCGCACGTGTGTGTGTGTGTGTGTGTGCGCGCGTGTGTGCGTGTGTGCGCGTGTGTGCGCATGTGTGTGTTACTAATAGAATGATAAATTTCCATTTGGTTAAGTTAAATTTAGGTGCAGGCATAAATTTATTCATAGCATTAATAATTGAAGGTCAAAAATTTCTCTTGGTTCTACAGCAGTTTTTACATCATTTATATTTATATTTATATATMTAAGAAGGCAAACAACATAAATTATTTAACAACTAATGCCATTTTAAAAGACAGTGTGTTTAAATCAGCAATGACCATCAATGTTAGAATCTAGATACCATCTTGACCTTTCAACAAAGTCATGTAGTAATGTATGATGGATTATTTACAAAGATTACCACTGTCATACAGGCAGCATTCCCCTTTTTCATACCTGGTACACAATGCTTATGTGTATGACATAAGAACCTACTGACTTAACAGCTGGTGACTACGGGTTGGAGCTGCAGGTACCCTGTCATGGGAATAGCCTGCTTTCAGGTCATCTCTGCTATTTTTTACATTACTTGCATTTTTTTGTGTAATATCTGCTAACAGAACACAACACAACATAACCCATGAAGTTACAGCATATAGCAAGATTCCCACTGATTACATAGCTAAAGCAGCGGTCACAAATACTCATACGAACAGATGCAAGATTGTACTGTAGCTCCTTTTGGAATTAAGTTATGGCCCAGACTGGTTTACATAAGTTTTACTTATAAAGAGAAACACTAACTATTTCTCTATACTGTTTGTGCATGGCTATGGGAACAATCTTAGGAAACGCGGGATGCATCTTGGATGGGGTGTCACACAAGTGTTTCCCAGAACCCCATATTCCTATGGTGTCTGTAGCTATGCCGCAAGAACACATTAAGTTGTTCAAATGAGTATCTAACAGGTGTTCTTCCTATGAACACCGCATAAACTAATATTCGTACGCCATTCATACAAACGTTTGTGCTATTCTTAGGAGGGGGGTGTATAAAAGTATGTGCGCTGTACACTTCCTCATTTTCTGCTGAGAGTTTTCAGGAGTTTTCAACTTCTGACTCATGGTCCAGCTCAGTAAACATAGTCTTGTACTGTCCATAAAGGTGCCACCTCTGTATTCATGGGCACACCCACTAGCATCGCTGTCGGGCATCTTCTGCCCACCATAAGACAAAATCTTCTGTAAGATCGACATATGTAGGCTGTATCAAGATCCTAAGGCAATCTTAAGGTAAATATAAGAACTACAGCCACCGCACAATAGAAAAGTCAACTTTTTTCCTCCAAGAATGCCTTCAATTGTTATTGAGAATTAAACAGCAGYTGTACCAACTTCCTAAGGAGGCTGTAGAAAACTATGATTCCACAAATGCTTACTAACTGCAAAATTCGGAGGAACAGGGACATTCGTACAAACTCGTCATTCGTAAGAATATTTGTAACCAAGGTTAAAGCTGACACTGTAACGACGCGGGTTGCGCGAGAGGCAGAGCCGTGCTTAAACTGTTCAGAACAGGCAGTTCCGCAAGCTGTTACCATGCGGAGTTCTGAACAGGCAAAAGCACGGCCATTTATACACACGGTTGCTAGGCAACGCCGCCGTCAGGCAATCAGCCTGAACAAGCCGCACCTGACGCCGTGTTTATTTAAGGGTCCTGATACCGGCGCACTTCGTGCGATCATTTAGGTAGCACCGGTGAAGGTATCAGGGCCAAAGACAAAGAAAGAAAGAAAGAAAAGAAAAGAAAATAAATTAAAATAAAAAGACAGACAGCTGTTTTAGGGACAGAGGCAAAGCCCCAGCCTCTGTCTATTGAAGACGCCAGAGAGAGCGAGTGAGAGAGAGAGAGA
>QMIH01002889.1:3615-47093 GCA_003987875.1 Clarias batrachus
TTTGGAATCATTAATGTGAATCTCATTTCTGAGTCAGGGCTTGGAGTTGTGAAATAAAGGTTGCAAATTGGTTCTTCTGTTCAGGATCATGAATCGTGAATCAGAGTCATGGGTTAAAGTTATTAATAAGAGATGCATAACAGAGATTTAAATAAAATGAGAGTCGGGATTTACAACTCAAAGTCACAAATCAATGCTTGTGTRTGGAATCACTAATATGAATCAAATTTTTGAATTGATGCTCCTGTTTTGAGTCGGGGTCACGAATCGGATCGGTTTCAGGGTTTCACTGATTAAAGTTTACGACTCGGTTCTTTTTCAGGACCTTGAATCAGAGTCGGATTTCGAAGGAGTTATTGGGTACACTTTGTGTGATGTGGTTAGTTTTGTCTACTGTTATAGCAGATATACGATCAAGCTGTTAAACAGTCATTATGTAAAATAGGTGACTACGGTTACTTCATCTGTACTGCTCTGACTCGACTCTTGCTCGGCTCTCACTCAGGCCTCAGGTTTTAATGTCCTGCTCCTGTATGAAGGAGTGAGTACAAGAAGCCAACTGTATGACGTCATCATTAATACAAACTCACGGMTCAGTCCAGAGAGAGACGTATGTGAACCCATTGAACTCTCCTCCTCCTCCACTCCCCATATTGCTCCTCGTTCAGCACACGCTCTCTTCTTTCACTCACCCTTCAACTCACACACACACACATCTTTCTTTCCATATTGCTCTTACTTCAACTTAAAATCTCTCTCTCTCTCTGTCTATCAGAGCATAACATCCATATTCTGTATTTCGACGTAGCAGATTTCATCCCTATAAAGAGGAATGTGTTAATCTCTCTGTCTCTCGTTTGCATTTCTTTAAACTGAATTTCATTGGTTTTCATTCCATGCATTTGAGTCGCAGTGGAAAAATCCAGCAAGGTCATAAAAAAGAGAGAGAGAGAGAGTGTGTTTGCATCAGTGTGCTGCTCTCAGCATAAAGATGGGATGACTGTAGAGCATTTCATGCTGGTCAGCACAAATKTGCTCGCTTTGTATTTGCATGTAAGTGTGTGTTTGGAAACCCCACACCATGCCCGTGTGAACTACAGTACATGGCTGAGGTCATGCCTGAGGTCTGTTACAGCTAACAGTTATAGTATCAAATGCCATTAGGCATCATTAAAAAGAAAACAGAGTGTGTATAAACACACACCTATACACCATCATACAGAGAACTAGTAGAAAGTTACAGTACTGAGAGATACGAGCTGAAATATTACAGTATATTMGGGTACTTGGTGGTCTATGGTATGCGGTAAGAATTGAGCTTTTTGCTGCAAATAGAAGTAAAACAAACTACAGTATTAAAAGTTGCCCTGGAAATCTCTTCATTATTAATTTGAATTGTGAATAATAATGATTTGATRARTTTTTTTCCCAGCGAGTGTAATCCCAAACACCAGCGATCTTCCAGTGTCGCTTCAGTTGAAACTCACACATCTTCGCGATTGTCTTGTCCTCAGGCTGTTTCCATGACCCAGAGAATCAGTCCATGTTCCAGCCTGGCCAGCAGCTCTGCATCGCCCCCCGCTGGCAGCCCCTGCTCCACACTCCCTGCTGGAGGTCAGGGCAGCGGTGGCGCCTACGGCTCCATCACGAGTCCCACGTCGACGCTGGAGAGCAGAGACAGCGGCATCATTGGTGAGTCCCATTCTCCACGTATCTCTCCTCCCTTCTTGTTACCATGGAGACGGRCATTTAGAGAAACAGAATCTAATTGAGTGTGTCCATAAGCACCGAACACCGAATCGGGAGGTTAGCAATCTTCAGCCCTCAGAAAGAAGGTATTTGTTTGATGTTTTGCTAAAGGCGAGACTTGCCTACATGCACACTAATATCGAGTTTAGCAAAAGTGACCAGCTTTGCATTTCCTCTCTATTAGCCACACTGACTAGCTACTCGGAGAACGCGGATCGAAGTGGGAAGCACAGCGACGCCTCACGCCTCAAACTGCGGCAGACGGGGAAGTCTTCAGGCGGAGACTCCTTCCTGTACCGCGTGGATGAGAACATGGCCGCCTCCACGTACAGCCTCAACAAAATCCCAGAGAGAAGCCTGGAGCATTCCGCTTCCCACTCCGCCCATTCCATCCCCCTCTACCTCATGCCCCGCCCAAACTCTGTGGCCGGTAAGTGTAAGCTTTGGGTTCTGTCAGATGAAATGTAGGATTTGAGGCATGTTTTATGATTTCCTTTAATTTGGTGTAAATGTTAAACGGGAGGTAGTGGTAAGGTAACACGTAGTGGAGAGCACTGCAGCCTTGCACRTCCACAATCAAGGTTTTGATTCCTGCCTCGGGGTCCACGTGCGTGGAGTTTGTGTGTTCTTCTAGATATTGTGGGTTTCCTYCAGGTATTCCGGTTTTCTTCTACAGTCCAAAGAGGTTAAATGGCTTTCCCAAATTGCCGGTAGTGTGTGAAAGAGGGTGTCATTTTTTTTGTGGTGTGTGAAGAATTGCCACCCCAACTTGTGCCCGAAGTTTCCTTGGATGGACTCCGGGCTTCCTGCCACCCTGTATAGGATAAGCAGTATAGAAGATGCATGGATGTTAAAAGGGTAGTTTTAGGGATGAAATGACAGAACTGGTAGTAGCACAGACAGAACGGACAGTCCTCGCTGAACAGCTCTTCACCATCAGTGCTTCTTCATTCCTCACAAAGAATAAAGCASCGCAAGCGATACAGGTGGAACTGTCAAGTCTTGCATTTCGAAGGTATCAGGATGAGGAGATATGAATTAAAGAATGAATGCAAGATAAGAACCTGGATTAGACAGATGCAGAGCCTCAGCGTCCAGGCGGAGATGCTGATCCAACAGCAGCGTGCGAGCGAGTGTGGGTTTATCCGCAGCCTCAACTTCACGCTCCCGTTGATGYGAAATGAGCTGAGAAATGAATTACTGCGTGCAGATCGCATTCCGTACGTGTCAGTGTGTTTGGTTAAAATCGGTGGCCTTGTTGTATCAGGGCTTCTGCATTCCTCATGAGGAGAGCTGGCTTTGATGGATTTCGAGGCGAAGGGATGACATGCGGAGGTGGCGATGCACACAACAGCCGGGCACCGACAAACACGCCAGGTGTGCTGTTACAAAACTCCTTTATGTTTATTGGGCTCGTGTACCACCTGCTTCTCATGTTTTTCTCTTTGGAAATATAGAACCGGTTCTTCCTCTTAGTATAGTGTTTCAGCTCATATTACTAGTTTAAGAAACACTTGCGTCATGCTGTCCTCTGACTTGTTAAGAGCGCCACCTGCAGTACTGGAGCACTCTCCAGTGTTMAAAAAGTCTGGTTTGGTTTATCGTTCAACCCTGAGCAGATGTAAGCTCTATATCAAATATGCTGCCTTTACACCAGTAGCATCATGACGTACATAGAATTAAATTATTTTCATACGTCTGGTCTTTTACAAGTGTGATAATGGAGGCTGGGCTAGATGATAAAAATTTTGTCCGAACGAGAAAAGAAGCAATATAGTGACTTCCTTCGGAAGTGGAGCGTGATTTGACTTTCCAGTACTCGGGATGAGTTTGAATTTAGTGGACTTGGTGGTGAAGTTGTTGAGCGGTGGAGTTAAGTGAAGCTACACTGAACTTTTTTTCCGATCATACCGATTGATGTTTAAGCAGTTTTCTTAAAGTGTTACTGAGCAAAAATACACTAACGCAGGCTTAAAGTGTATTTGTGGTTTGCTCATTTTGTTCAAAGTGTGTCAGATTTTTACAAGAATTTCTAAGTTCTCATAACAAGAGAGAAATCGAGAGAGAGAGAGAGAGAATGTTGCATTTCAACACTGAAGCCAGGCTTTTATATTACAATAGATTCTGAGTTCCTCTGCATAACTTTCTCTCTCTCTGTCTTTCTACGTGAGCTGAAATTCGAGATCGCTCTGACATCATCGTGTCAGTGTAGCGTGCAGTATCGTTTATCAGCCCTGATCTTCGTCTCCACCTCACCCCCCAGCTTACCCTCGGACTCACGCTGACTCTTTTCCTGTGATTAGTTTTTGCGTTGTTTTACAGTGTGTGATTGGGACTGTCTGAAATGCAAATGCGATGAGCATAAAAAAATTAATGCAGACACTCTTAGCTGAGTGAACACTTTAGGTCGTACAGCACCAGTGTGAGATTGCTTGTTTTGCTGCTCTTGACTACAAGGTTTGGACTCTTGTCCTGGTGTAATGCCATGCAGGATTTCAACTGCGTCACGGTTTTAAATGTCATGTAATAACTGATCATCTCCATCATACGGTGAATAGAATCCGGCGAGCTGCCTGAGATTACACTCCGATGTGGAAACAGTCGTGAATACGTAGTTTTCCGATATTAAAATACTTTCCTTCAGTGTAAGCTATTACAACCTACAAAAATAATAATTCACTGAGCCCGCAGTGCGTTGGCCCATAGCCTTACGATGGCTTTCCTCCAAGGTAGGGACATGGACCTGAAGTTAATAGGAGTAGACTCTAATTGGATTTAATGTGTACTTGATTTGAGTACCTCAACTTGAGTAGTAGAACTTTGGACTTGATTTGACCGACAGGTTAATGACTTGGGATTTGGACTTTTAAGTTGCAGCACATAGACTTTGGACTTGGCTTGGACTCGACTGGAGTAACTGTAAAGGGGATTTGTGCTTGAATTGTACTTGCAACCGACTTAAACTCAATTTGAGTGGCAGCATATAGACTTTGAACGTGATGTAATATCACGTTCCATGGCGGTGTACTGACAATTAATTTGACTTTATATCTGTGGACATGCATTGGACGCATTGGACTTGATGTTAGCTGAGTTAGTGACCTTAGATAGACTTGACTTGGACTGGACTTGGAGGTGAGCTTAAGTAAATCCATGCCCACACTGTTGTATTTAATCTGAGTGAGGTGGAGGTGCTGGGGTCACAGCAGCGAGGAGAGATTTTTATCTCACCTTCATGCGCCCTCTCATCTGAAATGAATCACAGCAAATACAGTACACACACTGCTCACAGGTTGTGTAAGTGTACACACACACACAAACACGCAATACCACTCAGCACAAAATTATTTAATCAAAGCATTATACATTATAACTTAAAGGCTTGCGCGGTTGTCGTATTTACAGTAAAGCTCATTGCTACCTGATGAAATTGTTAAATGTATGAATTGTTAAATGTCTGTCTGTGTGTCTCAGCTACGAGTTCTGCTCACCTGGAAGACTTGGCGTATCTGGACGAGCAGCGCCAGGCTCCATTGCGGACGTCTCTCCGGATGCCTCGCCAGAACTCCGGCGCCGGAAGATCCGGAAATGACCTAAGAGGTACAGTATGTGTGTTTGCGTATGTGTGTGCGGGTGTATATGTTCCCTGTCCAGTCATATACTCGCTGCTTCCCTTCATTGCCTGTGTTGTTTGTCCTTCGTCATGCATATGACCCACTGATCCTCAGACCATCTCTCTGTCTCTCTCTCTCTCCCTTTCTGCTGTCCTGCACTAACAGCTTCCACAAGCATCCCTGCCTGGCAGTCTAACTCATGTAAGTGCTGCTCTGCTCTTTTGCTTACATCCACTTACAAACACGCACTAATGCACACTGCAGCTCTGTCTCTCCTTCTGCCCATGACGATCCCGATCATTGCAGTCAACTTGAAAGATTTTTTTTCTTCTGAAAAAATATGAGGACCTTTGTACCGAGGATGTTAACGTTCTTAATATTTTGTCAGAAAATGCAAACCATAATGATGATGATTATGAAGATTCTACATAATTCATGTCTAGAAGAGTCATTAAGTAACACAGTCAGCAGTATGCGCATAGCAATGACCATGATTATTTGTTTATTCAGCGCATGCTTTTCTTTTCCGTAACCATGGTGACCGCGAGGCGACGGCCGCCGCGTGCCGTTTCCGATTTCACTGTTTCCAGGCCGTCTTTGTTCTGAAGCAGTCTCGGATCAGATGTGTGGCATTTCACAGCACAGCACAGGCTTGCGTAAGCCCTACGCTGCCATGCTGTCCGTCCGCTTCAACCAGATTTCAGCTGCCATCTAGTGGTGAAGCAGCATAGTAACGCGGGAGATTTTATTATACAYGAAATATCACATCKCTGACACCGGAGCACTAAATATGAGATGAAACAATATATAAAATCTGAAACCAAAACAAGAACTGAATAAAAAATAATACTAAAATGCCTCCATGATTTTAATGCATGTGCATTTTCTCTATTTTAATCTCCAGCCCATGCTCTGATGTATTTATGAGCGCATCACATCAAGTCTGCTCATTGTCTATCTTTTGCTTATTTCCCATGATGCAGTGCGGTTCGCACCATACCGTGCACCGGACATCGCCCTGAAGCCGCTGCTGTTCGAGGTGCCGAGCGTGACTCCTGACGCAGTGTTCATGGGACGGGAGTGGCTGTTCCAGGAAGTGGACGCTCATCTGCGCAGCGGTGACATCAGCAGTCGGGGCGTGATCATTGTGGGCAACGTGGGCTTTGGCAAAACCGCCATCATCTCTCGCCTGGTGGCGCTGAGCTGCCACGGCAACCGTGTGAGGCAGATCGCCACAGACAGCCCGCACGCTTCACCCAAACGTGAGTGTGTGTGTGTGTGTGTATGTGTTTTGATAATTTCAACATGGGATTTTAAAGCACCTCACTCTCATAGTCCCTGTCTGTCTTCCACTGTCTCTTTCTCCCGGTCTGCCTCTCATTGTCCTTTTGTTTTTTTCTCKCTTTTTTCTCATTGCCCCACTGTCTGCCCCTTATTTCTCTTCCTCTCTGTCTCCCGTCTATTCCTATCCTGCTCTGTCTCACTATTGTTTGCCCACTGTGTTGTCCCTCATTCCTCCTCTCTCTCTCTCTCTCTCTCTCTGACTGTCCTTTAGTTTTTGTCTGACTTGTACCATTCTCTGTTCTCCTCTCTCTCTCTTTCTCTCTCTCTTTCTCTCTCTCTTTCTCTCTCTCAGATGGGGACACATTGCCTTTGAGTCAGCCTCACTCGGCTCACGGGACACTGGTTGGAGGCAGCAGTTGCCCTGGGACTCCTGAGATGAGGAGACGGCAAGAGGAGGCGCTCAGGAGACTCGCGTCTCAGGTCAGCTCCATGTCTCCCTCACCCTAAGACGCATCACTAAGACAATATACATCCAGATGTTCCCTTCCTGCTTGTGTAAACACATCTGGCGAGCCCGAATCCCATCAGTACATGAGGTTATAACGCACATGATCCCTGACCTTCATGTTCAGTGTACAGTAATTACAGCGTACAGTAATCATAACTCTGATGCTGATTTGCGTGTTGCAATTGGACAAGAACCATCAAAAACCAGCTTTCATAATAATTATATTGTTGGACACTTGTTGAACAGGAGAGTTCTGCGGAAACTAAAGCAAAAATATAACACCGATTAGATGTGACGAGGAACACCGAACAACTGCTGGGAAATTGACGTGAATGTAAACGTGTATGAACGCATATTTCAAAGTTAAACTGGAGCAGGTCATGTCAGGAAGTGCATCCTGGAGAAAAAAAAATGGGGTAACTTTGATGTGGACCCAGTGGTGTGGTTGGGTGACCCCTAATGGTAGCAGACGAAAGCGCAACAACAGMAAGATCATAAATTGGTCTTCTGATCTAATCCAAATAAAGCAACGGGTGAAATCATTATTCCAAATAATGTTTACAAAACTCAAGTACATTAGCAAGAGTTATTAAAAGAACAGCACTTGATCCAGCATATACTGTCATCATCATCTGTGTAAGAATTAATCTCGGGTATAATTCACTATTTGGATTTTATGTGGAATTGTGTCTGTGTGTATGCAGGTGGTGGCATATCACTACTGCCAGGCGGACAACGCCTACACGTGCCTGGTGCCGGAATTCGTACACAACATCGCAGCGTTGCTGTGTCGAGCTCCTCAGCTTCAGGCATACAGAGAGCTCCTGCTGCGACAGCCGCACCTCCAGAGCCTGCTCAGCCTGCGCTCCTGCGTCCAGGAACCAATCACAGCCTTCAACCGCGGCTTGCTTGAGCCACTGCATGCTCTGCACAGAGGTGTGTATATACTGTACACACACACACACACACACATGGCCTCAAGCTACAGCATTTCACAAACCTTTGGGAAATCATTCTTTGTACTAAGATGTTTGTGTTCATGCTAACATCAGTTGAGAGTCATTGACTGAGTTTTGTTCTGTTGGCAAACAACAGAGCTAGTACCTAGCGCGCTAGACTAGCATGAGGTCAGCACAGACTGGTGTGAAGTTAGCAAAAATTGAAATGATACCCAGATTAGTTCTACAGTCTTAAGTTGATGTTAGCATGACTAGGCATTATGGCTAAATATTTCCTACTGCCCTAATTTGACTGTTTGTTTTAGGATGAAAAGGATAGATTAAGATGACCTTAGCATGCATTACTGTAGGCTAGATAATCATTTGGTCATCTTGCTAGATTAAGAAGAAAAGGCTAAATTAGTTGAGATTGCATGTCTTTATCATGTATCTCATTCGTTATCGGCTCTTGTGTAAATCAGTCTAAGGCGTCGCTTTATAACGTTAAACCTTTCTTTGAATGTATTTGTAAATTTGAATCGCATAGTAAACGTTTGTGTAATTGTTCTGTTTCAGAGCGTAAGGTGGCATGCGATGAAGATTTGATCGTCCTCATCGATGGCCTGAACGAAGCAGAGTTCCACAAACCGGATTATGGTGACACAATCGTCTCCTTCCTGTGTAAAACCATCGAACGTTTCCCTCCGTGGCTCAAATTAGTGGTGACAGTCAGGACCTCGCTACAGGTGAGAAAATATCCTGACTTGAAGTGATGCAAATGATTTTACCCGGTGTTGAGTGTCTCCGCTGTTTTAGCATGTTAGCATAGACTAGTGTGCTGAGCTGACCGCGTGTCAATGTATGCTAGGATGATGTTAGCATAGTTTGTTAGATGCTTCTAACATTAACGTATTACAGGCTGGTTTAAAGTTAGCATAGTTGTCCACACAACATTTAAACCCTGCTCTCTTCTCTCTCCTCCTCTGTCAGGATGTCACTCGGCCACTGCCGTTCCACCGGATCTCTCTGGATCGTCTGGACGAGAGTGACGCCATTGATTCAGACCTGCAGGGTTACATCTTGCACCGCCTGAACTCCAGCCCAGAGATCCAAAACAACGTGGCACTGAATGGAAAGCTGGACAATGCCGCTTTCGCCAAACTTAGCGCTCACCTGAAGGGCCTGAGCCGCGGCTCGTACCTATACCTAAAGCTCACGTTGGACCTGATCGAAAAGGGCTACCTGGTCCTAAAGAGCTCCAGCTACAAGGTCAGCTTGTGCCAGGCACGAGCATATTCTTAGCGTAGTTTCTTAGCGTAGTTTTTCCTGTAGCTCTGCTAACTAGTTAAGTTTAGTTAGCAGAGCTACAGGAGTTGGACAGTGAAACTGAAACGCCTGGTTTTAGACCACAGTAATTCATTAGTATGGTGTAGGGCCACCTTTTGCGGCCAATACAGCATCAATTCGTCTTGGATATGACAGGTACAAGTCCTGCACAGTGGCCAGAGGGATGTTGAGCCATTCTTCTTGCAGAATAGTGGCCAGGTGACTACGTGATGCTGGTGGAGGAAAACATTTCCTGAATCGCTCCTCCAAAACACCCCAAAGTGGCTCAATAATATTTAGATGTGGTGACTGTGCAGGCCATGGAAGATGTTCAACTTGATGAACCACTCTGTCACCAGTCATGCTGTGTGTGTTGGTGCATTATCATCCTGATATCCGGATCTCATCYGGACATCCCTTTCAGACAGCTTCCTCTTGCGTCCATATTTACTCCTGTTGGATGTGGTTCGTCCTTCTTGGTGGTATGCTGACGTTACCCTGGATACCGTGGCTCTTGATGCATCACAAAGACTTGCTGTCTTGGTCACAGATGCGCCAGCAAGATGCGCACTAACAGTTTGTTTTCTTCTGAACTCCAAYCCCCAATGGTGTGCATTGCAATATTTTAAGCAAAACTGTGCTATTACTCTGCTAATTAAACCTCCAAGCTCTTACTGGGGGAATGTGCAATCAATGAAGATTGGCCACCAGGCTGGTCAAATTTAGTCAYGAAACCTCCAACACCAAATTGGCCAGTGTTTCAGTTTCATTGTCCAACCCCTGTATATCTGTAGTATTTATATATTTAAGGTTGTTAAGCATTTGTATTTGTTGACATTTCGTGCTCAGGTGGTGCCGGTGAGCCTGGCTGAGGTGTACCTTCTGCTGCTGAACATGCGTTTCCCCACGCAATCGTCGTTTGAGCGAGTGCTGCCGCTGCTCAATGTGGCTGTGGCGTCATTGCACCCATTGACAGACGAGCAGGCATTAGGGGCAGTAAACGCAGGTGCCATACGCGGTACCGTGCTCCACTGGGACGACTTCCAGCAGCGCGCCGAGCTCCTCACACCCTTCCTCATGAAGAGGAGGGACGGCACACGTATGTTTGTCCACGCCTCCTTCAGAGAATGGCTCATCTGGAGAGAGGACGGAGAAAAGACCAAGTTCCTCTGTGACCCCAGGTCAGAGTTCAAATGGGATTGTTCGATAACACACTTTGCATGATATTCTAAGTAGCTGCCATTTTGGAGGCAGTGCAATGAAAATCAGAATTCATTATCATGGAAATTACTGACTGCAATATTAATTAGCATTATTRCAGCTGATRGGAGTTATCTGGCTTACTGAATATTTAACTAATATCATGAAAGATAATGCTTATACTATAACATGCTTCTGTGTGTGTGTGTGTGTGTGTGTGTGTGTAGGAGTGGACACACTCTGTTGGCTTTCTGGTACTCTCGACAGGATGGCAAACTGAACCGTCAGCAAACCATCGAGCTTGGACACCACATTCTCAAAGCACACATCTTCAAGGTATAYACACACACACACACACGTACACACACACATTTTACATTTAGAATCACGGCATGRGGTTTTGATGGATTGTTYATTTCCTCACAGGGACTGAGTAAGAAGGTCGGGGTTTCCTCGTCTGTGCTGCAGGGACTGTGGGTGTCATACAGTACAGAGGGTCTGTCTGCTGCTCTCGCATCCCTGCGTAACCTATACACCCCCAACATCAAGGTAACATCAACCATGCATTACCAACACCACCTCACTGAAAACAGCACCACCATCAGTAACACTGCCTTACCACCACCAACCCCACCATCACTAATACCAGCACCATCTATCCATCACCAATACCACCCTTACCAACCTCACCTTCACTAACACCAACTGTCCACCACCATCATGACCAAAACCATCACCTCACTATCACCAACTCACCAACACCAACTTTCCTTTCCCAACACCAATTCATTGAAATCAACATCACCAACCCTACCAACACCAACTGTCAATCACCAACACCATCTCACCATCACKAACACCAACTGTCCATTACCAACATCAACACCACATCCTTGAAAACATCAGCACTATCACCATCTCACCATTACTAAGTCCCCCATCTAACACCATCTCACCAACACCATCATTATCAGCAACACCAGCACCACTTTACATCACCATCTACTCATCATTGAAATCACCACCATTTCGCCATCACCAACCTCGCCATCACGAACACCGTCACTAACACCAACAGCAGTCTAGTGTTAGCTAGGCCATTCTTATCTCATGTGCCTCTCCCACTCTTACACTCACCTCTCCCCCTCTCTCTCTTTGATGTAGGTCTCTCGTCTGCTCATTCTGGGTGGAGCCAACGTTAACTACCGTACAGAAGTGTTAAACAATGCTCCGGTTCTGTGTGTGTATGCACACCTGGGGTATATGGAGATGGTGACGCTGTTGCTGGAGTTTGGCGCTGACGTTAATGGAGCATCAGAGAGTGGCCTCACACCACTGGGCTACGCAGCCGCCGCTGGTCACCTGACCATCATCACCACCCTCTGCTCCAAAAATGCCAAGGTCAGTAGTGGGGGTGAGAACAGCCCTGGTGGTGGTTGTGTGAGCATTTCCCATTTAACCGTGGAATAATGACTCTTCTGTACTGTGACATTGTGGCAGATCCAACTAATAAATATGGATGGCTCTGAGTTACTGATTGTGAGGTCGGCGGTTAGAGCCCCAGGTCTGAAAGGTTTCTGCTGTTGGGCCCTTGAGCAAGGCCCTTAAACCCGTCTACTCCATGGGCGCCATATAATGCCTGACCCTGTGCCCTGACCCCGGCCTATTAACAAAAAGTTAGGATATGCGAAGAATAAAGTATTTTACTGTGCAAGAATGTATGTGTGACGAATAAGGACTGAACTTAAAACTTTACTAGATAGATAGTTATATTTGTAACACTGGATTGATGGATGGATGGAGTTGGAGATAGATTGATATGGTCGGGTCAAGCAATTTTTAAACAATGAATAATGGATGGAGTTGATAGTTGAAGTCGGAGGAATGGATTTTGAAAGGAAGGATGGATGATTGGATATGATGCATGATTAGGTAAATGGGTTTGTACAAATGGATGAATGTTTGGATGAATAATTGAGTACATTGCTGAAAGAATTAGTGAACAATGGATGGATCGTGCCACTTCAGTTCTTCAGTATTTTGTTCTCTTTATAATTGCTCTTTGAGTTGCTGAAGATTTTATGATGATAAAGCATGCGTGTGTGCCTGTGGACCAGGTGGACCACGTGGACAGGAACGGTCAGTGTCCTCTGGTGCATGCGGCTCTGAGAGGACACCTGGAGGTGGTGAAGTTCCTGCTGGAGTGTGACTGGAGCTCTGACGCAGCTTTCAGCAAAACACAAGCTCTACAGCAGGCACTTATTGCAGCAGCTAGCATGGGTTATAATGAGGTACACTCACACACGTACGCAAACGCACACACTCATACACACATCATAGATCATGCACTTATACTGGTGTGTGCGTGTGTGTAGATTGCGTCGTATCTCCTGGACCTTCCAGAGAGAGACGAGGATGAGGAGGAGAGCCCTCACATCAACAACTTCGACACCCTGTGGGGGGAAACAGGTGTGTGAGGCTGTGTGTGTGAGGCTGTGTGTGTGAGGCTGTGTGTGTGAGGCTGTGTGTGTGAGGCTGTGTGTGTGAGGCTGTGTGTGTGAGGCTGTGTGGGTAAAGTATTATTCAGTCTCTCAAACTCTGTTCTTCTTTGCTTATCTATATCTATATTTCTCTTTTTGTACATCTCTCCATCTCTTTATTTGTCTTTTTCTCCTCCTCTCACTCTGTCCCTCTCATTATTCCTTTTTTTTCTCACTCTGTCTCTTATGCCGTCTGTCTGTCTCCCTCTCAGCACTGACTGCAGCAGCAGGCAGAGGGAAGTTAGATATGTGTACATTGTTGTTGGAGCAGGGAGCCGATGTGTCTCAGCCTAATCGCCGCGGCATTGTGCCACTGTTCAGCGCCGTCCGCCAGGGCCATTGGCAGGTGAGACGCACATACATACCTACAGAGTTTCACAGCATAGGAGGGGTCTTCCTTTCCTCCTTTAAGAATTCAATCTTCAATCACATTTGTGTGTGTGTGTGTGTGTGTGTGTAGATTGTGGAGCTGCTTCAGAATCATGGTGCTGATGTAAACATGGCGGATAAACAGGGTCGCACTCCTCTGATGGTGGCTGCCTCCGAGGGTCACCTGGCCACGGCAGAGTACCTGCTCGAACAGGGTGAGTGTGTAAAGCAACACCACAGCACATCCACTGCTGACACCCATCGATTATTTTCCCATAACACTGCTGTGACTCCGCCTACAGGTGCGTCTTTAGCTCTGATGGATAAAGAGGGGCTCACAGCTCTGAGCTGGGCGTGTCTAAAAGGCCACCTCCCGTTGGTCCGTGCGTTGGTGGAGAGAGGAGCGGCCACGGCACACGCCGACAAGAGCGGCCGCACACCGCTGGACCTCGCCGCCTTCTACGGAGACTCTGAAGTGGTGAGAAGGTTTCCCTTGCCCTTATATGTGCCATAGTAAYAGGAGTGACATGCTAAGCATTTGCTCTGGTCACAGGTGCAGTTCCTGGTGGAGCACGGCGCCATGATCGAGCACGTGGACTACAGCGGCATGAGACCTCTGGACCGAGCTGTGGGCTGCAGGAACACGTCAGTGGTTGTGGCCCTGCTGAAGAAGGGCGCCAAGATAGGTAAGAGAGAGAGCGAAAGGAAGACATGGAGCTTTGGGAATGAGTACATACTCCATAGATAAGCTTACAACGGTACGCAACTACAAATAGGTGGTGCGTTCATCATTAATGGGTTCGATTAATTATTCGGATTTATGGGACGCATATGTGAGAAACAATGTGACGTATTCAAGTGAGGAGAGAAGAACGACTTCAGATACTCAAAATCAAAGTTTAAATATATATATATATAAATATTTTTTTTCTTGTTGCTTTCCTTGGACCCATCGTAGACACCAACCCGGAAAGAAGAGCCATGATTAGAAGCCATGATGGCACTTTTGCAGTTGTTTTCTTCTTCCTTTTCTTCTTCATATCCACTACCAGTCAAAAGTTTGGACACACCTTCTAGTTCCATGAACCTTCCAGATTTGACTTTCTTTCTACATTGGAAAACAACACTGAAGGCAGCGTCCAAAATATATAATAATCTTCTTTGAACCGTTGATATTGATATTTCTCTGCTACTTATGCCCTGTAAAGCCTTCGTAGTGGCTTTGATCTCAGGTGCTGGTTGTTAATTGGTGATTTCTGAGGCTGGTAATGCGAAACTCCTCTGCCGCAGGAGGAACGTTTTGGGCTGTGTGATCTTCATGAGAGCCAGTTTCTTGATGGGTTTTGCAAATGCACTTTGTCAATACTGTTCTTACAAAAACTGTTCCAGAACAACTGACCTTCATGTCTTAAAATTACCACTTACTTGTTTTTGTTGTTGTTTAATTCCCTAATGCCATGTGTTATTTCATAGTTTTGAAAAAAGAAAATCCAGTATTGATRTAGGATGTAGAAAATAAATCTTGTGACTGCAAAAATTCTGTGCCAGCTCAACTCCTAAGACTCTGGGATAGTGATCAGAAGGTCAAGGTTTCAAGCCCCAGCACAGTAAAGCTGCCACTGGTGGCCTCTTGAACACGACCCTTAACCCTGTCTGCTCCAGGGCAGCTGTGTCACACTAGCTTTGCCCTCTGACCTCAACTCCTTAACAATCTGGGAAAGGCAAAGGAAAGAATTTTACTAAGCAGTTAGGTAGATGTGACAAATAACTAGGGCTGCAACTAACTGTTATTTTGATAATCGATTAGTTGGGTGATTATTTTTTCGATTAATCGGATAAAAATTAAACGCTTCTTTCATTTGATGTTTTACTACTGTATATAAAACCATAAATCAGGGTATTAGTTATGTATAAAAGTAAACTTAAGAACATGCAAAAGCCACATATAGTGTTTAATGATCTTTAATTTTGACATTTTAAACCTTAAATGAAAGAATTTAAAATAAAAATTTTATTTAAGTTTGTTTTTGAACAATAAAACTCCTCTAAGTAYCCAAAATCTAAATAAATAAATAAAAAAGCAAAACAATTGTTGTACTCTTATTATATTCACATTATGAAATTAGGACAAATACATGCTGAAAATGATATTTCAACAAATTCTGCTGCTTAATATCAAAGTAATAAATAAAAATTTAAATTACTTTTTCAAACAGAGGTAGAAATCAGAAGAACAGGTCAACTTTCACTGCTCAAAGTGCTGCATATAAATATTTCTTATTTACTTCTACAAAAAGCCATTCTGCTGTTGATGTTCAAAGCAGACTTAACTTTTTCAAATGCYTCCTGGTACTTTCTCTCCATTAATTTTGTGAAGTGGGTCCTTGATGGAAGTATGTATCCTGGATTAAGGATGGCAATCTTTTTTTTTTCTTTTTTTTTTTACATTGACATTGACCGCTGTCAGTCACCAACATACTCAGGATGGCATCTGTTATAGTGGCTGCTTGTTGAGGAGTGCATGAGAAATTTATTTTTTGAATGAACACACTTATGCTGAGTTGTCTCTTTCTGAAAAAAAAAAAGAAATAAGTAAATAACAGCATTTGGGTATGCAAAGTACAGCATTTTATGTAAATCAACATTTTTTTAAAACAATAATTGCAGATGGAAAGTTGACAGTGTATATATACTGTAAAATACACTGACATATTCAGTTGTTAAGATATAATCTTCGATAGAAATAATGTAATTTTGTATGATAAAATTACTGTATATATGCATAAGTAAAACCACAGTAAATTACGTTTGAAAACAGATTTGCTAGTTAACAAGTTAACTTTGTAGTGGACTATAAAAAATTTTAAAAAACTGTTGAAATGCAGAAAGCTAATAGTCACAAATGTTCTGTTAGTTGCGTTCGCTGAAAACCACAACAATCACTAAATGTAATATTCTACTGTTATTCGCACCATGTAATGTAAACTAATCTAAAGTAGCGCCATTTAACTAATCATTATTGCTCATGAGGTGATTGTGCAATGTCATGCTCGCGAGTAGCAAGTGAACAGATCTAGCGCGACTGTCCCGAAGTTAGCAAACAGTTTAAATAAAARCACTTAAACTATACAACTTGATGAAGAGATACAATTTTTACTTACCCTACGCCGTCTGTAACACCAACATGCTTTCTTTTTAAGTGTTCGTGCATGACTGTGGTGCTGCCATGCCATGAAAGCTTGGTCTCGCATAGCGTGCAGGTTACCGTCGTCTTAGAGGCGTCAAATTATGTAAATTGCTAGAATACATTGGAGGACTTGGGGCGCACGCTTTTTCCTGCAGACGCTTCTGTAACCTCCATTGCGCGAGCAGCTGTGTATCTTTGTGTATCTTTGTGTATTTGTGCATCTTGTGGTCGCGCTCCTCAGTTACGTGAGCACCCAACTAATCGATAATGGCATTCGATGACAACGAATKTCATTCTCGATAATTATTGATTTTAGGTATTAGTTGTGGCAGCCCTACAAATAATATCTGTTTATTCTAGGCTTGCCAAATGCAGTCCATCACTCTAAGCACATTTTGGACACACAATTTAACCATCAGTGCTTGTTCTTAGACTCTTAATTGGTGCTTCCTGCTAGGCAAGCTTTTTTTKTTTGTTTTTTTTAAATCCGAAGTTGGATGTTAGTGGACCTATTTTATCCATATACATTTTGTTTTAAGTTGAAGAGATCCAGGTTCTTTACTTTCAGCAAAGTGCAGTGACCTACAGTAGCAGCGTTTCGTCAGTGTGTACTGAGAGAGGCCAGTAATGCTGCTCCTGCACTGCTGCTGATGCTGCTGCTCATTTTATCCCTGCTGTGCGTTTGCTGCTTATCCTCTCATTTCATGCCTTTTCACACCTCTCCCTTGGTTCTGTCTCACTCTCTTCCTGAATCTCATCCCTCTCTCTCTGTGCAAACACAGCTCTCTAACCCTGTGTGATTGTTCACTCTGCTCCCCTATCTCCCTGTCACTCCGTCTCTCACTCTCTCTCTCTCTCTCTCTTCGTAAGCAGGATATCAGACCCTCCCAAGCAGGGCCAGAGGTAAAGCCCTTCCTCACCTGTGTGCACACCCTCTGTCAATCAACTTTTAACCATTATTCGTACTGTTATCCATTCCACACCACTTACATCTTTGATGGTCTCTGTGCATATGGTGTCTTCATGGACCGAAGCACAAATCAGTCCGTTATTATGGAATATGGTAATACTGTATTATGTTCTGACGCCTGACTGATCCCAAGCCCCGCCCACACTTGGAGTCGATAGGGACGAGAAGTTAACTGGCTACTCTACCACAGGAGATTTAAGAAAGGTTTCAAGGTTTGGGATTCTGTTAAGTCAGGAGGCAAATATTAATTTTCCATAACCCTGACAAATGTGCAGCTCCACATCAGGATTTTCGGATCAGTCAGATCCAACCTGAAGACRCGTATGCATGAGTGCATGTCTGAAAATGCATGAATGATGGTTATGGATTGTTCCTCTACACGAAATGAGCGTTCGTCCAGTGTTCACAAACTCCATTACTCATTTGTTGCATGGCTTGCAGTGCTTTCCTGCTCTGCCTTCTCTGATCTGTATGTGTATCTATTTACTGTACTTTTAAATCAAAGACCTTCTCAGTACCGTTGTTTAAAACAGAGGTTGTGATGTCACCAAATAATCCAAATTATTGAGTAGAGATTGGGGCGAAAAAAAACCGTTCGCTATTCTTTTGTGTGACAATGTATCATAACACTGACTCCAAAATGTTTTTAATGTATATTTTATTTATATAGGTTTGCATTTGAGGTGGTAAAATGTTGCAGTTCTTCTATAATCTTTCACTTTAAACTATTCACACAAAGGCAGGCAGCACAGCATCCAGTGTGGTAGGGGAGAATTATTTTCAAAGTTTGTTTAGAATTGTATCAAAGTCTGAAAAAAATGTATATAAATTCTGATATTTATCAGAATCCCAATAGTTGAATAGAATATTACACCCGGAAAATGCCACCTGTCTTCCTGAGACTAATGAAAGCTAGATTCTCAGAGCCTCCCTGTGCTAATGTTGCCTGAATTGCTATACCTGTACCTACGGCAAGGTGGCAGTCATCAACACCTCTCCCCGAGTTCTAATACATCGCCAACATCAATGATAGTGGACAAATTTGTTTCCTTTAGMGTCGGGGCTAATTTTTCCCAATGTAGCTGCTCACTGCACACAGTAGGTAAGGGTTGAGTCCAGACCACCAATACCATTCACTCTACTCCTTTTCCCCCTGACCCCTGGACACCCAGCTAGGAGGACTGTCTTGTGCATCCTGTATTTTGGTCGTGTGATCAGTCAATGTCTTTTTTTTTTTTTTWATGTTGCTGGACTACTGGAATTGCTGTGTATAGTGTGTGTGGAGGTTCTGTAATCAGTGGTTTTCATTCAGGGTTTTACTAACAACTAACTGCAGGTGTATTAGAAGGTCGAAAAACACTAACCCTACATACGACGATAGCAGAGGACATTGGTACGACTGGTGGTCGTGCATAGTTGATACAGTTAATGTAATTGGTTAATATGCCAACAATGTGAGCACATAACATATGTAAATCAGTCTACTGGTTTGTCACTATGGCGTTACTGCATGATTAATTGCTAAAGACTGACAAGCAACATCAGTCACACTTGGTACACGTTCCATGACACGTACTGTAACATTTACTTAGTACTAGTGAACTAGTGTGAATGTTGGGATACTCCAGCACCCTGACTGAGAACCRCTGACAGAAATGGATTTGATGTTGTATTTTCCAGAGACAGTGCTATAAATGTGTCGTATCTTTCGGAAACTCTTAAAAGAACGTCTAGTTCTTTTTGTATGTTAGCACACTGTCTGAAGCCCCATACTTCCTGTTTGTCATAGGTCCAGCAACATGGGCCATGGCCACCTCCAAGCCGGACATCATGATCGTCCTCCTGAGTAAGCTGATCGAAGAAGGAGATGGATTCTACAAGGTCAGTCCGTCTCCAGACATTACACTTCATTCAGACATACAGTATTAATGTACAGCTTTGTAGGCAGTTCATGTATTCCAACCTTCTCACTTTCCATTCTACYTGTGTATATATCTTATTCCTAATATCCTAAACCAGCCACATTTACTCACACCATCAATCCCAACACATTCATACGTACTGCCCTTCATTCTTTCCTTCCTTTCTACTTATCCTCTATCTTGCCTACCAGCCAACTGACTTCCCTTCTGTCCCTCTGTCTTATGGACGCCATTACACCTATGTTTCCCCTTCATTTTATCAATCTTTTCTGCCTCTCTTTCTTCCAACATTCTTACATTTTTATCAGTCCATTCACGCTCCTTCCTACCATGCTTTATACAGTATACCTTTTCTATTTCTATTCTTCCTTGTATAATATCTTTTCGGCCAACCCACATTTTTTYCCTTTTATCTACCCATATTCTCTTGTTCCTATATTCACTCCATCTGTCCCCATCTGTCATCCTTCTTAATACCTTCCCACGTTAACCTCCTTTGCCAGTGTTTCATTCTTCCCTACATACCTTAGGTCTGTCTTTCTATTGAAACTTTTTCTCATCCCTTCATCTTGCCTATCCCTGTACCTTCTATTCTACTGTATGAACATGCCTTGCTTCCTTCCTTACATCCTTTCTATATACTGTACACTTGTCCATCTGTCCAACTTTTCTTTCATCCACCTTCTGCCCTACCCTTAACCCATCGTTACTTTATTCCTCCCTCTCTCCCTTTCTCCCATTACTAATCCTTTCCTACATGCACTCCTTCCCATTGTTCATCCTCTTATTTTTCCTACTGATGTACCTTGCTTTTTCTTTATACCCACGCATCTACTTGCCTACCTTTATTTCTTTCCTGCCTTCCAACCTGTTTATTATTCTCTGCCCACCTTTCATCTTATATTCCATCCCTTCATCTTTTCTTTTACCCAATTTACTACCTTCACCTTTCTCATAACTACAGTACATCCTACCTCTCTACCATTGTTCTCAACCTTCCAACCTGCCTACCTGCAAACCTACGTCCCTTCCATCCTTCTTACTTACCTACCTACATCTCTTTCTTTTCTCCTTCCTTCATGCCTGCACACCATTTTTCCTTCCATTGATTCTTCCTACCTTAGGTTTTACCTACGTAACTACTTACTAACTTTCACCTTTCATCCTTTCTTCCTACTCATCAACCAATCAGTTTCTCAGGCAATATTCCCTAAGGCATGGAGCTCTGCAGTTGTAATTCCATTTTTTAAAAAATATGTGATCCTTCTTTAGTTTGTAATTATAGGCCAATCAGTATCCTACCTACAGTGTCAAAAGTTGAAGAGAAACTTAAAGCCGAGCAGATCATAGAACATATGAATAGGTCATCACTTAACCTTCATCCAATGCGGTTTGGGTTTAGGCCTAAGCATTCCCCTGAAACTGGACTTTTCCTTCTCATAGTGGATATAAAATCAGTGCTAGATAAGGATGGTGGTGTGCTACATTTCTTGATTTTAATTTAACAATGTAAACAATCATAATGATTAGAATTGTCTAATCGTTCAGTGTGTCTGATGATTTTCGATTCTTTCACTCCCCCTATCTTTGTCCACTGGTGTCCCACAAGGATCCATTCTGGGGTCATTACTGTTTACTTTATATAAAATCTTATGCATATGAATCTTCTTCCAAATGTGTACGTAGTGTACCGTATTTCTACCCATCTCGACATGCTAAAAGCTGTATTTTGTGCCCTAACAGAAAGGAAAGGTGAAGGAAGCAGCCCAGCGCTATCAGTACGCGCTGAAGAAGTTCCCTCGCGAAGGTTTTACTGAGGACCTGAAGAGTTTCCGTGAGCTTAAAGTCTCTCTGCTGCTCAACCTGTCCCGCTGCCGTCGCAAAATGAACGTTAGTGGCCAGTGATTTTGGTTTCTCTTGTTACTTGTCCTGAGAGTGTTAACTTTTTTTCACGTGAAGTGAAGCAAAGCCTAGTCATATGCACAATGCACATTCAAGTTTTGTTAAATGCATCAACTTTTCAGTGAAAAGTGAATCTTTTTTTTTTTCTTCACGTGCCACTCGTACTACCATACAATATTTTGTGCTCATTTACATTCATTTATTTGAAATCCAAAAGTAAAAAAAAAAACAGTCTGGGTGTTCGCAAGGTGATGCTGCTGAGTTCATGTCATATTTTCCAGATATTATGATGGCAACATCTGACCAACATCATCACTTTTCATCCCAGCCACTTTTTTTGTTTGTTTTTGTTTTTTGGTCTGTCGAATTTAGGGTTTTATTTTGTCTATCTTGAGAAAATTTAGATTCAAACAGATCAAAACTACGGACTTTTTGTTTTTTGGAAGTATTGTTGCAACAGTCATGGCACATAAAAGTCATTGGGTTAAAAGTGCCCCCTGGTGGGGATAARAATATTGCTTCTGAATCTGTATGTGTCTGTGTGTGCGCTCTCAGTCTCTATATCRGTKTATGTGGGAAAACTTCCATATATCTGCGTCAAGTCCATGCAATTGTGCATGTGTATGTTCATCATGAGTGTGTCCAAGATGTCAATCTGTCATGTATGTTCAGAATGAGTGTCCATATCAAGCCATGTATGTATGTATGTATGTATATTTGTCTTTGTGTATATTTGTCTGTATGTAGATGTGTGTCTGTGTGTGTGTGTGTGTATATATACGCATGTCACTTGCCCAACATGCGCCCAGGCGAATGGCTCTGTGTATGACTGTCGGCCCTGTTGTTGCTTGCAGGACTTTGGCATGGCGGAGGAGTTTGCCTCCAGAGCTCTAGAGTTGAAACCCAAATCCTATGAGGCCTTTTACGCACGAGCCCGCGCCAAACGCAGCAGCAGGTAACCGTAGCAACAAACAGGAAGGGCGCTGGGACCTAAACCTCTTAAATTTAATCTAGACTTAGTATTGAGGTGAACTCACTTTGTAGTGTTACTCTAAGGATTAAGAGGCTCTTTTTCATACATTTCAGCATTATTTTTTTATTCTGCAGCCTTCCATCTGTCACATCACATCTTTATTTCTACATTTCCAGATTATTTTCATGAGTAACACACACAGAGTATTACCTGCCACAGCTACCTGGTCTGACTGAGTTTAGACAGTGTATGGTTCAGACGGTGCAGTATTTTGTTTTCAGGGGCAGTTTGTAACACATGCAAGTGTTGCTAGAGGTTTTCATTTTATTAAATGAAAAATGGAAACCTGTGATTCAGAATTATGTCCTAAAACGGATCCGGAGTGTAATTTCTGGCCCAGAAATAACCTCCACTTGTAAATGGGAAAGGACTAATAGACCTCACCTCTGTTCCATAGAGTGCCGTAAACTCAAAATTTAGATGCCTCTTGGTAATGATCACATGCCTTTCCGTCATCCGTGTCACAAATGATGGGTTGACCTTGGCACAAAATCTGTTTGAAATGCGTGGCTGAATACATGGTGAGAAATTGCCCACCATTTTTAGAAAAGGCTTTTGTTTAATTCTTTACTCTTTCTATACTACACTACTTCCTCAAGCATGCCAACATACTGTCACTCTAACTGCTATGTTCTAAAAGAAAATAACTCAATTTAAGGCACATCATAACTCTGAAAATGCTTCACTGACACTTGCTTAAATARGTTTCCAATACATAAGTCTATTTGTTAGTGTTTTTATCTCCATATCATACACAACACATCTCTTTCTTTGCGTAGGCAATTCCACGCAGCCCTGGAGGACCTGAGTGAAGCCATGCGCCTGTGTCCAAATAACCGTGAGATCCAGCGTCTGCTGCAGCGTGTCGAGGAGGAGTGTCGCCAAGTCGCTCAGCAACAGCAGCTGGATCCGCCTCCTTCCCCTCCCCATGAGCAAGCCCCACCAATGGTGCCGCATCCTCCTCCGCTGGAGCCCCGCCTTTCTGACATGGAGCCTGTGCAGGACCTGTTTGAAGAGGATGAGGATTACCTCGAGCGGRATTTGGATGGTCTTCCACTAGCTATGACTGCGGAGCCTCGTTCAAGTCCTTTAGGTCTCCCTGTGATTCAGAACATGCCACCCTCCCCAAGCCACTTGCCCTACCTTTCTGGAAGTGCTTCCATGGGCCAGGCCTATGATRTACGGCCCAGTCCTCCTTCCATGTCCTCYCCAACCCGCCAGGCTTACCAGTCCCCATCTCCATCGCTCTCTCCTACTCACCAGACCTCYCACTATCGTCCAAGCCCCCCTCACACTTCCCCGGCCCATCAAGCTTCTTCTTCATCATCCTCTTCATCCTACCATTTTAGCCCGCCTCCCTCACCTTTACGCCGTGGAGCCTACACATCAGAGAATGCAGCCATTTACAGACCGCAGTCTGCCTCTGTCAGCTCAAGCCGCTATCAACAGGAGGCGCTTTCTGGAAGACCTAAATCACCGCTGGCTAAAATGGGCAGCCAGCGCTCACTGCAGCAGCAAACCCCGTGGCTACAACCAGCCAAGGCCCAGATCGTACGCACAAATCAAACCAGTGGCTCGGTCCACTCCAGCGCTTACTCTCATGTGGCCCAGTCCATTAGAGGACATGTTGCTGGAGATGTTGATGAGCTTGGGGAGGTGACATATTCAACACCACTGCAGATTCAGAGCAGTGTGTACATTGAAGATGAGCTCCCTCAGAGGCCCTCACATGCATACAGGCCCACCATCGCAGGTCCACGTTATGGTCAAATGGCGCCGCAGATCAGCCGCAGCCAGTCAGCTGCTTATTATCCCGCCCAGCCACATGAAATTGAGCGSCAGCCTCAGTTATCATCACCTGAACACCCTCATGGTCTCCGGCGCCCACTAAGTGCCACTGGCCCTACACCACGGCCTCTCATCCACTCTCAGAGCACTGGGCTACGCTTCTCACCCTCTAGCAGCAGTCTAACAGCAGGATCCACCTCTAATTTAGGTCCAGGTTTCAGGCCCTCAGCTTCAGCGCAACAAATGGAGATCCCACTGAAGCTGGCATACGAGGGTGCATACGGTGATGACCTGTCGCCGGTTTCTCCACCACAAGGCACCGACATGCGGCTTTTAGGGGGGACTTACCCAGGCGAGGCTATGCGGGCACGAAGCACACCTTTCATGGGTATCATAGACAAGACAGCACGGACTCAGCAGTTTCTTCAGCAACCTTCGTCCTCTTCCTCGACGTCACGCACCTGGGCTGTGTCTTCCTTAGACACCGTGGTCTCCAGCCCTGCCACATCACCTGGCAATATGACCTATGGGCACCTTGCCTACTACAATCGCACTAACAATGCCCACAATGGACACCTTGTAGAGGATGACTACTATCGGCCAGATAATGCAGGCCGGGTGAGTCAGGCACCCACATACCCAGATGTTAAGATGGCACGAACGCTGCCGGTCTCACAGGCCTATCAGGACAGCGACTACAGACAGGTGGGCCATGGAGAACGCCAAGGTCCTTCCTCTCCTATCAAACCAAAGAGGCCATTTGTTGAGTCCAATGTTTGAGGCACACCTTGTAGATATTTACTAGGACTCACATGGTTCCCTCCATACACACTTTGATGTAATTCTATCTTAAAACTGAACATGTGGACCTGAAAGGAGAAGTTGCAAAAATAATCTGCTTTGGGATCAGGACATGCAGGATGCTTTTTCAGAAGCCTAAAATGAAGTGAGCCACTGTAACTGCTGTATGCTAGCTAGAGATGCTGCACTATGGGATGTTTGTATCAGTCATACAGATAGTCTGACTCCCTGTGGCTTTCAGAAAGGGTGCATTTCTTTAGAAAGCCACTTTGATATTAAGATGGACAAGAGTATTGAAGAGCATAACACATCCAATATGCAGGACTGGTTCAAACACATCTGGTGACTTAACGCTAAAGGTTTATTGGAAAATGGATATACTAGAGCTTCTTAACAGCCAGTACTTACTCCTGACACACCAAGCTGTCTGTTGTCCTTACTTTGCATTGCATTACTGACATAATTAATGCTGGTCAACTAGTCAAATGCCTCTGAATTGTGCATTTTGACAAATTGGCAACAGCACATATGCTTTTTGTATCAAACACATGGCAGATAGGCAAACAGCTTCGACAAACAAGGCTTGGCCAAACATTTCCTGTAGTCAGCATTTTAAAAATGAAAATTTGATAAGGCAGTATGGTGATGTAGTAGTAGCACGGTCTCCTCACACCTTCAGGGTCAAGAGTTCTATTCCGGCCTCAGGTCTGTGTCCATGGAGTTTGCACTTTCTCCACATGCTTGGTGGGTTTCCTCTATGATTCCTCTAGATATGAAGATTGAGTTAATTGGTGTTTACAAAATTGCCCGTAGTGTTTGCGTGCGCCCCGCGATTGGCAACCTGTCCAGTGTGTTCCTCGTTTCATGCCCATGATAAATGATATGAAAATTGCGCCACCTGCAGTTATGGAACACCTGGAAAATCACAGAAACTGTGGGATATTGTAAGCAGGCCTTACGCAAACTTCACAGACTAAACTGTGCAAGTCTTAATTGTCAAAAAAGTGGACCAGAGAAAGTTGTTTAATTGACTTGTTCAGCTGAGCAAACAATTGAAGGGAAAGAAACACCAAAGCAAGTCCTGCTCTATCAATACATTTGCACCAAAGAAATGTTTAAATATAATTTGATGCATTACAGTGATGTCAAAATGATCACTATGCTAGTTTGTTTACCTGAAAGTCATACTTCTGCATTAATATGTGATGACAGAGTAGGTCCTCATACCGGTACAACATTGGCTTGTATTTCAATACTGATTATTACCCCCTGCTGATAAAGAAGTAATTTTTGCCTGTTCAACTGACTGTTCCAGTGTCATTCGCTTGTTTTCTGTCATTGGCTTGGTATGTCATGATCCTAAGTCTGAATGTTTTGCAARGACTTAGATACAGTACATCTCCTGCATACATAATGTGTTTAATGCACAGTATGTCTGAAATCAAGAGATGACGCCAAATTCTGGGCTCCAACCTTGATCTGAAGCCTTGTCTGTATATATGGCTGTAAAAGGTGATCCCAAATCAGTGTGTACATAGCAAAAGTAATGACAGAAAAAATGAATATTTATCGATTTAAGTTATGTTTGTACAAAATTATATATAAACATATACATACTTTATTTTGSTCTTGGTGCCGTCGTGCTCCGCTTTCTTGCTCCTGGTAGATCAGTAATGTGAATTATAAAAAATAAAAAAAATCCTTGTTTTAAGGGCAAATGTTCCCTTGATCCTTTAAAACGCCGCACTGCGGTTTACAGACAGGTGGAGTTGCTGCAACATTCCGGAGTATAATCTCGATCATCTCATGTTATGTTCACATTCATGAAGGTAACAGAACGTTATTAGCGTGTGGACGATTTTTTTATGTTTTTGTGAGAGAATACAGTCATTATGGATTGAGGATTTATTTTACTTTTAGACTTTTTTTTTTCATTTAGATCATTTTACACACTTTCACAAAATGTTATTAATTCTCTTATATTGTATTTATTCTTGTTTCTATTTTTAAAGAATTTTGGAGTGACTTCCATTAATCTGTTTCTCATCTTTGTTCTTTTCACTTTGATCTTTTCAGCACAGTTTTGTTAGGCACCTTTTCTAGTTTTTTTGTTTGTGTTTTGTTAGTCTTACAGTTAACAGTACTGGAAAAACTTTCTCCTTTGTTTTAGCCAAACATTTTCAACTGCTGTCAAAAAAGCCTGTTTTTTTTTTTTTTTTCCAAATGTGTTAAAACCATTTTTAATGGCCGATGTGTAAATGATTGTACAAATTGTGATTAATTAGAATGCATGCTCTATGCTGATGCACACATTAACATTTGTGTGCATATGCGTGTGAGTTTTCACTTAATTATATATAGAGAGAAAGCGAGGAAAGGACTGTGCTTTAATCATTTCCCTCGTTCCCATATTTTCTTCCCCCRTACAATTATTTTTATTTAAGTTTTATAATGTTTCACTTGTATTTTGTTCAAAATCTCAGCTTGCTGTTTGCAGAATTCTCTGTACATGGTTTTAAGCCGGAGTAAACGAAGAGTAAAAGCCAGAACCATTGAATGCATTTTTTTTTTAATCTAGTTTTATGATTGTAAACTCTACAGTCAACTGTATGTAAAGGAGAAAATAATGTACTAATTTAAGAATTGAAAGAAACTCCCTTGGGGTGAAACAATTAGTGGCTGCATGAGTCTTTTTTTARTTCCACATTTAATCCTAATACATTAAAAAAAAAAGAAGAAATAATTACATATTAAATCATGAAGTCATGACAAGATGATTCTTTTTCAATTCCTGAATGATTTCTGAACGTGATGAAATCCAAGAAATATGTTTACTTTCACCCGACTTATAAAAAGCTGATTTACGCTTCTGCATCAAATGTATGCAAGCGGTCTACGGTGGTGTTGGCCTGTCCTTGTGCTATGCTGGTCAGTTTATGTCACTCTGCAGTTATACTACCTAACCACGAGATGGTGGTGAGATTTCCTTGCCACTATGGCAAATCTCTTTGCCACTCTCTAATAAGTGTTTTTTTTTTTTTTTTTTGGTTGTTTTTTGTAAACCAATGGCGAATGACTGTGAGCAGATCTTGTTGGAGATGAAGCTAACAGATGTTGCTCAACAGTTAAATAACTTTTATTTAAATCACTGCAACAGAGACTTCTTTGATAACACTAGTCGATTTGGTGCACATTTGTTTGAATTTCAACTCGATTAAAAAATGGAAGCATAGCAGAAGTCGTCGTAATTCCATAGAAGTCATCAGAAAGGTGTTGCTACCATGTGGATCAATCTGCGTCACCACAACATGTGATTGCATTTCTGATGAGTTGCACATCAGGCTGCACCGTACGTTACAGCGTAGTGTACGTGGCTTTGCATAGTCTTGATGCAGAAGCGTAAATCGGCCTTAAGGCCACGGCTATATGGTAATGACTGAGAGGGTTTACAAAGGAAGAAATTCGTGATTAGCTAACAACCCACATTAAACACCACCAAAGCAGYAGTAAGAGTTCAGCAGATTTTAGCACTGATTTTAACATGTAGATGTGTGTGTGCGTGATGACACCAAGAAAAATCAAAGAAGCATCTAAACATTAAACGGTACTAAAGACTGTTGATTATTCCATTTTACATTTAACCACATCCTATTATAATTTAGTATCACTTTGTCATCTTTATAACAAGATAGATACTTTATTGAAGAAAATTCTTACATAGATGAGAAAATTATATTTTTTAACACCTTATATAGTTTTATTATTTAAATAAACAAGGTGTGTACCAAAAGTAATGCAAAAGTTGGTGTAACTTTTTTTTCTTTATTTTTTGCTGACAAAGGTGGTTCAAATTGCACATGCTGTAGTGAATTTGYAGGGAACTTGTAGGGATCGTTTTAGTGACTCGGTTCTTTGAATCATCTTGATCATCAAATTGAGCAAATCTTTAAGTCATTTAGTTCATTTCGTTCTTTTGATCAGAAATGAAATAAAATGTTATATTTTCAATAAACAGACGCCCAACCCATCTACAGACACACATTTCGCCKATGGTTCCAGTAATAAAARTATTACAATGCCACTAAGAACATATTATGATAAACAGAATGAGCAGCTCACCATCATACTGTATCTTCTGGTCCGAATCGTTCATACTTTTGTCGAGTGACTCTCGCAGACTCTATGCAGCGCACAGAGGTGGGGATAGTAATAAACTTTTGTAAAGTAAAAGTAGTTACTTCAGTGAAATTTTACTTAAATAGAAGTAACGTTACCGCTATAAAAATCTACTCAAGTAAAAAGTAGCTCATTAAAAATGTACTCAGAGTAAAAGTTACCGAGTTACCTTTTTCAACAGAGGGGTGGGGATGGGGGTTCTAGTGTAGTTCAAAAAAGACAAGCGGATATAAATCGCAACCTAGTTGTTTATTTTTTTTTAATTTAAAGAACACCTTTACATAATAAAGCTGTTGCCTTTCTTGTGCTTTAAATCGAAGTGGTGGCTGAAATATGGTGTGACGCTTTGCGCCGGGTAGCCGAGGGGGAAAAGATGAGCTCAGAGCCAAGAAAAATGTTCAGCACAAAACCTTCATCGGCCTCTTTCAGCATCGCCTGCGTTCCATTCCGAAGTGTGCAGGGTGCTCCCTACTCCCTGCTCTGATTGCAGTGAATGTCGGTGAAGGGAACTTCCCTCGAAAAAAACTCCACCATTCGGAACACTCTGAGAAGTCACCAGCGCTGACGTCACTTCCGTATTTTTTGATACCAATTGATTAAATGTTTATTTATTCTTAACATATTACTAGCCTATAACATATTAATGATTTCTTGGCTTAATTAAAGTTTAAATTATTAAAAGGATGAGTGCACACAGAAGCAGAAGGCATTTTTGGTTTGCTGCAGGTGGATAATTTAAATTCGGCTTTTTATTAAAATAAATAAATAAATAAATAAATAAATACGGAGCCCCCCCCCCCCCCCCAGGGGTGTTTGAGGTAGCCGGCCCCTGTTCCATACCTCAAGGGGATGCCAAAGTTCACACAGGGTGCGCCAGCATGTCTGCTCTGAGGCTGTTGGTCGATAGGATGATAATTACACACTTACAGTGTAATTAACATTTATTGTTTTGTTCTGGGCTAGTGGGTTGTTGTGAGGCGGGGTTCAGCCTTTCTTACATGCTATGTGGGGTCCAGGGGGAAAAAAAAACTTTGGGAACTCTGTATAGAGGAAAAGTTACTCTACCAACATGAGCAGTTTGAATCTACACCTACAGTAACGTATACCTCTTGGTTAATTAAAAGGAAAATATTCTTGATATAACATTTTGTTATTTGTTTCACTCAACGCTTGAGAGGTTTTTTTTTTCTGTGCACTGAACAGAATTGATAAAACTTAAACGAATCTAAACCACATTACACATTACCTAAAATCTGGGAATCTGCATACTGAAAAATAATTCTAAGCTAATATTCAATAAACTTTTATGAATAGATTGCCGGGTGGTAAACTTTGCATCAGAATGACAAGTTAATTAATGAGGCAATCTCAAAATAATGATCTATGTATTGAAAGTTACAAAGTTTTACGTCCAAATGATGACATATAATTTTTTTTTTTACATCCCATAAAAAACATTGCCTTTGACCTGAGTTTTTTCTTCAAGTTGCTGTGCGTCAGTGTCAAGAAAATATATAATTCTCTTTAAAAATGCCCCCAAAATTTTAAACCAGATTTTAGTAGTTTTCCCACATGAACAGCACAGCTACCCAGTCCCGCACTTTTTTTTCCATTAAAGGCAACATATGCTGTAAAAAAAAATAGTTAAAAAAAATAGATATTTTGATTAACTTTTAGAAAAATAAAATCCTTTATTTGTTAGCAAATAAAGACAACTGTTATCGTAATGCATCATTTTACTTTATAGTTTCACTCAACGCTGTTGTACAGTAGTTTAAAAGCACAACAATCTAAAAATAAAAGTTCTGCGAGGAAAAAAGTGAATTGCGAATTTCATTACTTTGATTGTTGCAATAGATGTTAAGTTGAAAGAAGAACATTAAAGTTTTGTTGTTTGCTAAGAAAAATGGGGAAAGATGCATCCTGTAATACCGTTCTGTGAACACACGGAGGCGATGTTTGTAAGCGTTGTACAGCAGCAAATTGTCGAGTTTCATACCTTCTAATAATGGTAATAATAATCAATCTCCTTCCCCTAGTCGAAACTGGCTCAGGCACTTGTGCTTTGCAGGACTCCTGTGATGTCATTAAATTGTCAGGGAATTTTGTCACACCAAAATTCCCTGTTTTTTTTTTTCATTCTAATAAACCGACACGCAGAATTATACAGTAATCATCATTTCCGAATAATATTCATGCTATACTTGTACAGTTTACTAGCATGTCCACTTACATACATTATTTAGATACTAATGAGCCCACAAACCCTACAAAGTGCATTATGGGAATTATGTAGTCTCTAGGGTACGTCATTAGACCTTAAAGCAGTTGTGATGTGGCGACTAAATTGTGCACTTTGTAGAGAATCAGGATTTAAAAATGTATTGTTTCTGTGGCACATGCAACATCAGAACAGACACGAGAACGGCCTTGACAATACACAAGATGCATTATAGGTATTTTCTATCCATTAAAACGGCCATTCTCAAACGGAACAAGCCTTGGGCCCAATTTGAAATGTGGAAATCCTCTGCGCCCCGCACAGACCTTTAATCACAACTCTAATCAATACACAAGACCAAGGAAGATGAAGAAGAAAGCTTTGTTTTATTACTTTTGTTTTCCTTGTAAACGTAAACTCTTAATAAGAAATATTTTATTGGAATCTTTAATGTAATCGTAAAATGAAAAAATAAAAACTTTTGTTTGTTATAAACGACATCGCTCTGCCCACCTGCAGTACCTTTACAGCCCACTAGGCATGCCACACACACTTTGGGAAACAATGATCTGGAGTGCTTTACTTGGCCATGGTCCACTAGGGTGTTGTTTTGGAGGCGTGTGTGTGTGAGAGAGAGAGATGTCCTGCACTGGTATAAGATAATGACTGATTAGAAAAAATATGTATTTTCAACTTAAGATTTAAGATTCAACTTAAACTGCTTAATTACCTATCAGGTTGAATGTTAGTTCAGGGTTTTATATTAGGATTTAACATTACACTATTAACTACCTAACTTTTCATTCAAGAAGCTACTGGCCTTTTTTTGTTGTTGCTCATGTTTGTTTATAACTTTTTGACATTACACACTGTCAAATAAGAGCTTTCCGAAAATTACGTGTTTCCAACCAGTAATCACGAGCTCAATGGCTTTTCCTTGTACAGCTAAAAACTCATTACTTGTAAACACATCATGACGTGATGTATAATTATAATTATTTCACTTTTGTGCTATTACAACAGTTTCAAACTTACTGTAGAGATCTAGAACACACGTACAAGCTATAATAAAAATCAGTTTGCAGTAATTAGAGCTTCTAAAACWCGAACAATGACGTCACCATGTTGTCTAATATCAATTCAATTGTCTTTTTTGTGTTACACACATTGACAATTCAATAACTCTGACATTTTTAAAACTTACCAAGGGTTTCGATAACTTTAAGATGAATATGAAAAGTCAAGAACATCAAAAATAGTGCTGCAAAATTAATTGTATAAAAATCTAAAGTATATGCACCTGTGCATATTGTTTAATTGCAAAACCCCAAAAAAACAAATCTTTAAGGGTAATGTACACATAGTTGGGAATTTAAGAATTTGTTATATTTCTTTAAATATTTTTGAGGTGATAAATAAATGAATATTGGAAAAATACTATCAATTATAATTTGTGCTATTATTTGTTGCTAGTCTAAAAAATCGAATTGAATTCTAAATGGTACATTAAATAACACAATTCCAATTTTAATTAATAATTTTTTTTTTWAAATTAAATTAAGAAGAAAGACTGAGTCAGCGGAGGGGGAAAACTATGTATAATCCAATGACATGACAAGCGTCCTGCTGAGTGATGACTTGCAGGAGCTGCAGCCAATCAGAAGAGAGCATGAGAAGGTAAGCGAATAAAACAGGAGTGAATGAGCAAATGAGATGGATATGACTAATGGGAGTTTTTCTGCTGAACAGATACTGTGTTTACTTGTTGTAGTACTTGTACTAATCACACATAGGGACATTTGTAACTTTATCCAGAAGTTTAGTATGGCGGTGTACGGTATGTATTGGTCCGTGGTTGGCTAATGATGTGTTATATAAGAAATTACATTTCTGTGCTTTAAACTGGGGTAAAGTCGTGCGATCATTCTGTTCACTCTTGGTATGAGTAACTGTAACAGTCAGTGTTTATCCTATAAACTGTGTTTTGTCATGGGACAATTTTGTATCCTGTGTATATAAAACTCTGTTACTGTATATGTTAAGTCAGATAAACATTATTAACTCCTCCTGTTCTTTTAACTAAACTGTTTCAGCGAGCACACTAAGCGAAGAGACACTAACAGATGCTTCTGCCTATCACATACATTTGTGTTTTTTTCTTTACTTCACGCTTAGATGCACTTGGGTGACAGTAGGGCAAGCAAAGCTTTAGCAGGCCGCATTAAGTGTACATGTTTACTACCAATTTGTCTCTGTATTAATTAGCATGCTAGCTGTGTACTTCACATGGGACTCTACAGTGTACAGTATGTGTTTAGAACTAGCGAACTTTCATTCTTGTAACACTTCTGCATTGATAGCAAATAATGATCATCTTCAGAGTCCTGAATACTCTGGATGTTTGGTATGGTGGTGTTTTCTACAGCATTTAGTCCAAAAAAAAATAAAATTTTGGTATGAATTCTCATTTAAAGTGGAAATACAAAATCATACATACTGGACATTTAAATAAATATTTCTCCTAATTTGTAGATTTTTTTTTTTAATATACTCAAATTAAAATATTATTTTGCCACTTATACATTCATCTGTACAGACACGAAGATGCTTTCAATTACTGAACATRCGCGCACAAAAACGCACACAAGAACAGAAGTAAGGAGACTGGAGACTACATCAAAGGAGGACTGTTGAAGTCTAGATGCTGTGTTAAGGCGAGCTGGGCCTGGAGTCCTCGCTCAGAGTGTTGAAATGAACAGACAGCGCCTCTTCCTCGGGGTTCGGTGGTCGTCTGAACTCCTCTCTGGTCACCACGTAGCCCACGAGGACYCCAAAACACACCAGCAACAAGCCTAGGACATTGGCCAGAACTTCCTCAGGAGCAAACGTTGACCTATGACACAATAGCAGGAGCACTTCAGTATTAGTGCTTCATCACTATAGCTAAGTCTCTGTGGTTTTCTTTTTTCATTTCCGAGAGAAAAAAAGAGAAAACAAACAAACACATGCTTTTAATAACATACTGTACCCTTCAAATCACTCCTCCTTAAAATAATCACATTTTGTTGCTTTTGCAGCCTGAAGACCGACAGTTTTCGCTTTATGCAGCCGTATTTATTTTACCTCAATTACTTTGTTAAAAGTTGCACAAAATGTGATTATTTTAATGCGGGGAGGAGGGGGGGGATTATTTTCCACACACACTGTAAAAAAAACTGTCAATGACAAATTGCTGAGCCCAATATTGTAACCCATATTAGAGCATGCTCTATAGAAAGAATAATAGTATAGATAGTTTATAGACGTAATAGTAGAACTTGAATCACACCATGCCACAGTTGATGAACTTCCTATTCCTATTCCATTTCAGCGAGCCCATGTATTTTATGCCTTACCTATCAAACCAATAGTGCTACRTTAAACGAGATATTTAGTTCCAGAATAAACATGTTTTATAACTGTTCCTTAGGAAACTAGTATGCATCACAAATTATTGAAATTCTTTTTACCAGAACAAAGAATGTGATGCAGATCTTCATTCCTTCATTTGAACCAGCTATCAGTGATAAATSTAGCTGTGTCGGTGGAGTAAGCGACCTATCTTTAGCTAATTAATTGTGTGGATCTGTAAACTGTTTTGTTTGTACAGCTTCAGAGAGTTGAGAACCAGTGTGACAATTATTTATGCGCATTTACCTTATTAATCCAGAAAATAATTAAAACATTGACTTACTGTAACGTTCCAGCTACTGTACAAACCAATACACTATGCTAGTTTTACTGAAACATCCGTGAACATCAGCTGTTCAGSACTTTAGAAAAATGGTACAAAGCTGGTTCGCTGCATCACTGTGAATCTGATATTTATCAGTTGCGATCCGTAAACTACTGAGTCACASTGAGTCACTTTTTTGGAGTGACACAGACTGCTGACGACCTCCAGCTGAAAGACTCTTGACACAATGGCGCATTTTCTGGAGCTTTCATTAGGCTGTGGTGACTCACGCTTCTCTAAATAAGCTCTTCAACTTCATACAGACTGCTRCTGCTATTACTGACTGGATACAAGTCCTGTCATAAAGCTGAATGGGAATAAAGAAAATTTGAACGAGATGCAGATAGATGAGTGCCAAATGTGGAGCTGCTATGAATTCTGCCTAGAGACCCCAAATTCGCTGCTCATCTCAATTGGGGATCATAMAAACATTACGTGCCTTATAGACGGGAAGTCAGTTTGTATTCAACTTCTGCATTCCATATTATGCCAAAACATTTGCCGCTGTACTCACAGGCCACTGAAGATGGCTTTTTCTGAGATGCCAATGAGGGAGGAACCCACCGCCATGGCCAGGAGCACCAGGCCAAAGAATACATGCAGTGGCAGGTACCATCTCCGTAGCACTGTTGATGCCCAGGGAAACAGGAAAAAGCCCAATCCCAGAAGCCACTGCACAGGAAGTCAGAAAATAAAACCTCAAATTAAATTTAACAGTTATTTTACACAGTGTGCACTTTTTTCTTAAACTAGCCAGTCAGCAACATCTGGTCAGGAGTATGATTGAAAAAGAAGTACAAATAGATTGTAATCCACATGTAGTAAGGATGAAAGATCAGGTATGGGGTATTTCAGGATAAATGACTAGGTGTGGGTTCAGGTGTAAGTAAAGATAAAAGGCMAGCTTTGAGGTAATTCAGGTGTAGTAAGGTTGAAAGATCAGGCTTAGGGTAGTTCAGGTGTAACAAGCATGAAAGGCCAGGTGTTGGGTAGTTCGGGTGTAGTGAGGTTGAAAGGCCAGGTTTGGGGCTGTTTAGGTGTGGGGTAGTTCAGCAGAACTGAAATGCCAGTTTAGCTGTAGGTAGAGACAGAATGCCCAGCTCTGGGAATAAGTTAAGGTGTAGATAAAGACTGCAAGGCCAAGTAGCTCCAGGTGTGGGTGAAGATTATAAACCCAGGTTTAATGAAGAAGTTCAGGTGCACACACGGACTGCAGCGCCAGCTGTGGGGGTAGTAAAGGGATGAGCACCAGGTGTCAGGAAGCTGGCGTGTAGCCCAAGTAAGGAATAAAAAGCCAGAGGTTGGGGTAAGTTGACAGGTAACTGAGGACTGGATGGCCAGGTGTAAGCGTAGTTATGCCATGAAAGCCAAGTATGGGATAGTTGAGGTGTAGGAGAGCATGAGAGCCAGGTGTGTGAGGGTTCAGGTGTAAGGGTCAATTGTGGCCCACCTGTATGATGAAGAGGACGAAGGTGAGCATGCCACACCAGCTATGCAGGGAGTTCATGTTGGGAAAGCCGGCTTTGTTGTGAACATCAAACACGGCCACTAGACCTGATAAAAGAAACACACCGTTGTTGCTCTGCATTCAACAAATCCGAGTGTCTTTTCAGGTTAACGATCAGCATGATATAGAGCAGGTAAGCGAATGTAGTACTGTAGATACTGGTCTTGACAATTACACAAAGATTAGTTTATTTATGAATGTACAGACAAGCGGACAGTACAGTACGTACCAACGATGCTGATAATGAGTGCCATCATGTGCAGCAGAGCGTGGAGGATCTTCACCGAGCGCTTACTTTCATTTCTGAACACCCGGTACACCAGCACTCCTAAAATGTGTGGTACAGCAAAACAGCTGCAGGGTCAGCTCAGAATCAAAGGTCAAGTCTCAAATATCATCCCTCTCTCTGTTAAAGGTATAGTTCAGTGCTTTCACCATAATCTTTAACGAACACATCGGTAGGGTCAGTTTGTATGATTACAGTGACGATTTCACAATGCACCCTTTCCAGTACTGACACTGAAAAGAGAAACCACTATTATTCCTCACCACTCAGAATGGCAGAAAAAAACAAACATATATGAATTTAAAAATAATAATTWAAAAAATCGATTTTGTAGTCAGTTTGCCCATATGTAAATTGGCATCACTGAATCGATTTATATTTTCCTAGCTCAAGTAAACGCATACTATCTCTGTACATTTTTTAAAATAAACTTTGAATAATAAACAAAACAACTGCCTTTTGATTTGATTTGCATTATAAATGAGTCCTGGGTAACATGTATTTTTTTGGACATGGAAAAATGCGTATGATTTTTATCAGTGGCAATGACATACAGTAAAGATGGAGTATACAGGAGAGGAAAAAAGGGAAGCGTGGAAGTAAAAGGATGCGGGAAGTAAAGTAGGAGAAAAGAAATATTAGAAAAAAGGAAGAGGAAATGAGACAAAAGAATAGAAAATAAAGAGGAAAGTTGAAAAGATGGAGGAAGCAAAGGAAAATGGGAGTAGGGAAAAGGAGATGAGGTTAAAAAAATGGTTGTTATAATTTTKTTTTTTTTTTTTTAAACCCGACCTCATCCCTGCCAGATTAGTATTTCTGTTATGTGGTAATGTAATATTCTGAAGCCTTCCCTGCGGGAGGAACACGTTAAACACGTCTCTTGGGTACAGAGCTGCCCTCAGGCCTGTTCTTAGCCATGTCACTCTGAAAGACTGACCCTTTAATGGAACAATGACCTTTCAGATTCAGGTTCCTAATCGAATTGCCTGAACAGCTGAAGAGATTAGCTGAACAAAACGCGTCTGGTTCTGTCRGAGATTTAACTCACTACCCTGTAGCTAAACAATAGATACACTAATTACAGGTTTCATAGACAAAGCTGTCCAAAGTCTGGTTCAGCTCACAGGCTCACAGATCTATAGCGCCGACTCACACGCTCTACAGCTGCATTGTTCCTAATTTTTTAAAACTGATTTATTAAAGAGCGGTCAGGCCAGACTGCCAATCTATAATGTTGCCATAGCAACCGCAATCTTCTCATTACTAACTATAGCAGACCTGGCTATACGGGTCATTTCTACAGTTGTTTGCCTTTTGCGTCCCCATTACAGATCATGGTAGACAATATGATTTCTAAAAATCTTACAAAAAATATTGAACACTTTTCAGGTGTTRWATATTATGCAGTGTACACAAATCAAATATTGAATTAAATTTTACACTGGTTTTATTCATCAATCACCACATTTTCCCATGTCCATAGGGTCGAGTATACTGATTTTAATACTGTTTACAAGTTATGCTTAAATTATCTGAAATCTATATACATTTTCTCCCATTTGAGTATTTTTAATCCATGATTACAAGGGTTGTTAACATGTCCCTAAAGTTCCATTCACCCACTGATGCCATTTTTTGTATTGACATCATTTCCTTATGCCAGGGACTTAAAATTGKGAAGGAGTGGTTCAGGCAGGATGTTACATCATTTTCACACATGGACTGCCCACCACAGAGGACAGACCTTAACTCCATTGAGAATCTTAGGGATGTGCTGGAGAAGGCTTTACCCAGCAGTCCGACTCTCCCATCATCAATAGAAGATCTTGAAGAGAAATTAATGCGACTCTGGACGGACATAAATGTTGTGACATTGCATAAGCTTATCGAAACAAAGTGTACAACAGGTTTTTTTGGCCAGGAAGTGTACTGTATATTGTCTGATCTGAGACCTGATTGGTTCAAAGCCTCAGAGTTTATTTCAAAATTAAGTTTGAAAGAATAGTACTAAAGAAGAAACTTCTTTCACAAACAACATATTAATGGAAAAACTCCACCATGGATGCCAAAGGAGCAAGGCAGTGGCTGGGAGGCAGTGATTAAAAACTCTAACCTCCATCGCAATTAATGGCACCGGACATAAACCTCTCGTATTTTAGGCTGTATTCTGCTCTCACAGCCAAAAAATGCAAATCCCCAGCAGTGTTGATCTGAAGCCAGACTCGTGTTTTAGTAAAGCAGCTCAGCCCTTCAATTCGGCAGCTAAAAGCTGAAACGTTCCTTCAAGCTTTCCCAAGAGCCGGACTCCATTTGCTTCATGAGAACTCACATGATTGATGTGTGAAGCCTCAGAGGACCAGGAATACACTTACTATGCATAGTGTGTGTCTGTGTGTGTCCAAGCAGATATAGTTTTAAACACTATAAATAATGGAGACAAATAATGATATGGTGAAAATGAGAGACAATGAAGGGATGGAAGAGGAAATGAAACTGTAGAAATGTTAAAGGAACAGGAAAGAAGAAAATAGAAAGTGAGAATGAATAGGAAAGTAAAAGGAAAAGAARAGGGTAAAAATTAAAGAAATGCAGAAGAAAGAAAAAGTAATGGAAGGGGAGAAAAGAAAAGAAAAATGAAGATGGCAGTTTGAGAAAAGGAAGATGAAAGGGAGAAAAAATGATGAGGATGTAAAGCTAAAAAAATAGGATGAGGGAAGGAAATGAAAAGGAAAGGAAAGTGAGAGGAAGGTTAGAGACAATGAAGTGGAAAGGAAAAACATGAGTAAGGAAAAGTAAGAGGAAAGGAGAATAAGGAGGGAGTAAAATTATAGAAAAGGATGAGGGAAAAAGGAGGAGTAAAGAAAAAACRAAAGGGGAAAAGAACAGAAAATGAAGAGAAAAGTTAGAAGAAATGGAAAGTAAAGCGAATGAAACTACTAACAGTAAAGTAAGATTAAAAGAAACTTAAAAAGAAAACAAAACAAAACAAAAAAGACAACAGGGAAGTAAAGACAACAGGGACGTAAAGACAGAGGAAAGGAAAGAAGAGAAGCAAAATAATAAATGAATAAAATCAGGATATTGATTGAGGCTGATGGGTATTGTGGTTCTGTACCTGTTTTGCGACTAATTAATTGATTAATATGATTAATATGAACCTCCATGAATGTTAGAAATTCTAAAGTATACACTATTACATATATACAGTATATGGTATTATTAAGTAATATATATTTTTGTTTCGTTTCCCTAACATAGACTTTGACAATGTGTAAAAAAAACAAGTAAATTATTTAAAAATAACCTGAATACACCTTGTAGTCTTTCCTGACAATACAGATTTTACTCGAGTGATATTTTAATTGTGTGTTAAATACTCTTTACTTGTCATGTTGACCATATTCCTTTATTTATTTGCTTCCTTACAACTACAGTAACTAACTGGTTGCTTCTCTGCTGCCTGATTGTCCTGACATCTCAAATCTCCTACTCGTAATTACAGCTTCACAGCTACACACACAGAACAGAGTGTTCAGAGCTCAGTACTGGTGTTTAGCTCTTATTGTTTGTTAGATGATTTAGATGTTTTACAGACTGTGTACATGTGATTGCCCTGCACTTGCCCATCAGTATTCAGGGCAAAATCCTAAATCAATCTGCACCCCTTAAATCCTCAATCCTGGAAACAATACAGAGTCTTTGTGTTACAGGAATGTCTCAGGGGTGGGGGGGGAGGTTAAATAAATAAATAAATAAATAAATAAATAAATAAATGAAGCATTAGCACTGTATCTGATGTCTCACCGTCCCCATAGAGAAAGACCAGGCCGATGACCATGCACAGCGGGTGCACGTTAAACTGCTGCTGCGAGCTGTCCCAGGCGTAGCCCCCGTGAAAGTGGCCCATCCACACACCCGTGATCACCACGCACGCCACGCCCAGCACCTGACAGCTGACCACATAGCACGGCAGCGCCCGAAATATACCCCAACCCTCCATCACTCCTACACAGAGAGAGAGAGAAGGAATGAGAAATACAGCATCACCCCAACTGGGCATCAGATACAGGCGTGTCCTTGCTCCATGTTATCTGTGTAGTTTTCTTATACTGCACTTGATTTCTTACAAATTCACTGTTTATAAACTACATGACAAAAAATATGTGCACCCCTGACCACCACCCCTGTTCAAAAATAACGCACAGTACTGTATGATTTCTAAAAAAAAAAATTATCTGATATAGATGTAAATGGGAAATTTATATAAACAAAAAGCAGAAAGAGATTGCAAGAATTGCCAGAAGATGAAAAACTACCTGATGAATGACGGATTATCAGTTATAAAATATAGCTATTGTGATGCAGTGTGTGATCACCCGTGGAGCTGTGAAGAAAAGCGAGTGCTACTGCTCTCTAGTGAGTTCCTTGCCACGTAATATCAAGACGTGGCAACACACTGGCAAAATCAGATGTGCATGCTAAAAAGCAATTAAAGACAAAAATGAAAAAAAGCAAATGAAATTATTTTTATTTCTTATTTATTCTATGAAGGACGAATAAAGACCAGAGCATAAATACAGAGACTGCAAGATATTTCAGAGCCGTCTGTCTGCGAGTATTAGGATAAGTGGTGAGGAAAGAACACAGAGCCTGAGATTATTTCAGATGATTGCAAAAGTTTGTGCTCTTCAAACAAACCAGAGGCATCAACGGGCGTTTGGTCATTTTTCATGTGTTGGAAATGGCTGTTTCCTGATCTTTTGCTCTAAGAAAGAAATGTTTAATAATAAAAAAAATATATAAATGCTTTTCTGAGTCTGTTATTCTGTAATTCAATTAAGCCTTCTTGAAAAACARTAATAAGACTCAGTGCATGTAATACATTAAGCAGATTATGTACTGTACATGGGGGTGCAAACTTTTGCTGCGCAATGATGATATTTAAGGCTGTATGACGTACGAGTCCATTATGCACGGTTTAAAGTTTTAATGCGTTTGCAGTAATTTGTATTTTTACTTAATGATTTAAAAATGAAGATTATTTTAGTAGTTTTTATTATTGGATTATTGATTCATTCATACATTTATTATCTATACTGCTTATCCTGTACAGTGTCACGGAAAGCATCTCAGGAGACTTTGGGCACAAGGCGGGCTACACCCTGGAATGAATGCCATTATTGAATTATAGATTCTTTTATTTTATTTATTTATTTATTTATTTATTTTATCTTATTCTATTCTTGCTCATTCAGTTACGTTATAACAAAACAAGGATGGGGCACAGACCTTTGGCACTCACCTGTGTAAAAAAGGGCCGGGGATCACACATACAGTATATCTCGTTATAAAAAAAAATCAACAAATCAACAATTCAATCATATTGGCTTCATTGCAATTTGCTATCATTTAATTACTATGCTGAATTTGGCGGTGTATTATACAGTATGATGTCATCACTGCTACACATTTAACCAATAACGATACAGCAAAATCCACTATAAACTGGACATCTTTGGTTAAATACACTTTWAAAAAAAAAMCATTAATACATTAAGACATAAAGACCCAAAATACATTAAGACATCTTCTATCTCAAAGAAAGTAAGTGAGCAAGTGTGGTACAGTGTGACATCATAAAATATAATAGCCAATCAGGTTTCAATATGCAAATGCAGACCATGTGTAATTAGTTACTAGTTCATCATATTGGATGTTGAAGCCATTAATAATGTTCAGAACGCCTTGATGATTCTTCTCCACACAGATCTCAGTGCTTTGTGCAGGTGAGTGAACCATCAACAGGTGAAGTGGCACTAATGACACTAATCTAAAATCATTACAGAATCATGCAATACATTAAATAAACCCGCAGCTGGTGTCAGTTCCCCAGAAATGAGGATTGGGTGTAATACCGGCAGGAAGTGTACCTGTACAGGTGTGTTCCTCACCTTCCTGGTTTGATAAGAAAGTGCGCTCGAGCTCTAATGGGAATCAAACGCGACGCGCAAATATGTCTCTTTCTGTCTTTTTTTTCTTCTTTCTTTTTCCCCCCTGGCTTTATCTTCTTTTCGAGCCTCCTAACGCTTCATAATTTACACTTTATCTTCAGCGCGTGCGTGTTCGAGCTGAAATCCTTCCTCTTCTTCCGCGTATTTATTTTCTTTTCCTCCGGTCACGAATTAACTTCTGCAGGCTGCGCTGATCAAGCAGCTGGGTGTCGAGAGGATGTTGGCCACGCCCCTCCGTTTCCCCGATTGGCTGGATTGAAAAAGGAAGGCGGGTCTAGATGTGTTCAGTTGCCTTGACGACCTAACGTAATGGATGAGCTCAGCGAGCCAAGTGGAGAAAGACTGTGTGTGTGTGTGTGTGTGTGTGTGTG